>QEPC01009883.1:61715-85491 GCA_003113815.1 Sphenodon punctatus | reverse complement strand
CTCTCTCTCTCTCTCTAACAATCACAGTCGTCGCCTAATCACGCTCCTTCAAACAGGTAAGGACAAGAGGGGGGCCGGTCTCAGGCAGAGCACCGTTCACCAGCAATGGAGGCCCTGCAAGGGCGCGCTTAAATAGTCTGGCTAGGAGGGCGGAGGCGGAGACGCGCAGAGCGACGGAGCCCCGCTGCCGGGGGCGTGTCCAGCGTACCCGGCGTCGGCGTCTCTGCAGGCTGCCTCTCTGTGGTGCTGGGGCCAGGCGGGGGTGTGGCCACGCCTTCTCTCACCGGGCTTCTCCCCGGACTTCCGGGTTCTGGCGGTGCGGCCGCGGGTTGGGGGCGGCGCAACTGGTCCAATGCGGGACTCGCCGCGGGGCTTCCTCCCCCGCTTGGGGCTGTCGGGGCCCGTCGGCTTGATCCCTTACGACCTCCAGGCGGCTGCCTGACAAATATAATCTAAATAAATGATAATCTGGAGGTAAATGGGTTGAATGGGTGAAATAGGAGGAGGATTGCAATGGATTAGGAATAGGAAGGAACAAAAACTGCTGGGAGAGAGGGAGCCTTCCGAAACGCCTGCTGTTCAAGAACAGTGACTAGCTCAGAAGGTGTTGGGAAGGGGGGAGGGAATCAGTTTTGTTTCTTGCTGTACCTGCCTCACTGCAAGTCCCATTGGCACCGTGAAGCCTAGCCCGTGGTCAATCGCAAACTGCGAAGCCAGTGGTCTGAGGCGAAAAGGGCTGGCTTGCTGCTACTCCAAGCCTCTCCCCCCTTGGTGCCTGGAAGTCTGCTCCTCAGCTGACTCTCCCTGTCATGTTTGACCTTCCAGTAACACTTTTTTTGCCACACGAACTCACCCGAACGCAATCCGAACTGACCGAACTGTTTGGTCATTTTGACGTTCAGATCTAGTTCAGTTCAGTCAGTTCGGGTTCGGATTCGGGTTCGGTCATCCAAACAGACCGAGTTCGGTCCGTACTCCAAACTTCTGAACCGCATTCACCCATTCCTATCACAGGAACAAGGACTCATAGATCTATAATACTGTCCTACAGAGGATATGACAGCAGATGTGTTCACGAAGCCACTAGCAGGGGAACACCATCACAAGCTATTAAGAAGAATGAACCTAGTGGGTTTGGCTAGTGACTGTTGAGAAGGGGTATTGGATTGTGCAACAGTCATAAGTAAAAGCCCATTACAAGCCCTGCAAGCTTAATATGGGGCTTGTCCAGTAGGGGGAGGGTCAGGAGATGAAACAATTCCCCCCCCCCTTGTCTCCTCTCTTCTCCTCTCTCTGCCCTCCATCTTGTCCTGTGCAATCTGTACAATATGGAAGTATGTCTTCTGATCTCTTAGTTAGGTTCTATTTTGACGAAACGTCTGCTGTTTGTTATTGAACAGAAAGCTAACTCTACAATAATTAGCTCTTACCTGAAACAGGCCTGGTCTGGCCCAGTTTGGCAGTGATTCCCTTCTTAAATATCAAATTAAATAATGCAATGGCTTTCTGACCTGACTGTATTACATGTCTTCATATTTAATTTTAATTCTACCCATAAATTTTAAAAACTTCCTTGACGTTTCTGTGATTTCCACTGATGTTCTTGAGTGCAGAAGAATTCAGAGATTCTGCAAAAGAATTTGTCTTGCTTGAGGTTCAAAAACGGAGCCTTGTTTTTAACCCCCTGTTGCTTTCTCAGTTGTTCTCCATACTGCATTTTTGAAAGAAAATGTGCAGATGAATATTCTGTTATTCTCTTCACAGGCCAGTAAAATATGCTAACAAAAGAATTACTATTGCAGGCCTCTGGTTACAGTTCAACAATGGGACTGGGAAAGTCTAGAGGTCCTGAATAGAGCTGCAGTGGCTAGGAAAGCCTACGTGAGATATTGGACAAGACTATTAGCCCAGCAGGAAGCGGCGTTGCCACTTCTCTGTTTAGAAGAAGAGCTTACCTACCAGGGAGTGCAGGTATACCCATGTATTTTGTATTTGGAGAGGCAGCTGAGAGGAATGGGGTTCTTCTTTCAGTATTTTAGCAGGTGCTCACTCTCGTCTATTAGATCACAGATCCTGGATAGAATTCATGATATTACGTGTCAGGAAGATATAGCTCAGGTAAGGTCATGGAAGGTGGCACCGTTCCTGGGGACAATGAAGTATCACTTTGCCTTTGAATACTATTTGGACATCTTGGACATCTTGGAGAACCCCAAGCTTTGCAGAGCCTATACTCTGTTTAGATGTCAGTTGGTCAAGACTGCAGTGGTGGAGGGGAGGTACAAGTATACCCCCTGTGACCAGCGATTATGCTCTTGTCATAAAAAGGAAATGGAAACTACGGAACACTTGTTATTAAGATGTCCGTATTTTGAGGTGTTAAGGGTGTCTGGGCTATCTCTGTTATTGTCACCCGGCTTCTTTCAGTTCTAGAAATTGTTACGGTTTCTTCCTTAGACTTTCCCATAAGGAAGCTCTAATGGCCGTAGCATCTTACATATATCTTGCTTCAAAGAAAGATTAATTCAAGATCTATTGGCCAAATGTGTTCCTCCCACATCCTGATTAGTGATGTTGGGTTGAGAAAAAGCTAACTGGATAGTTAATAGTGTTTTGATTTTAATTGTTTTATATTACCAATAATGTATGGTTGTCTTATGTATTTAACTATGTAATGTATGGGATATGGTGAAAACCAATGCCCTAATAAATAATTAAATTGAACTACTGTTGGTGAAAGTACAGGTTGACAGCAATGAGACAGGCACAGTAAAATTCCATCTGTGCGGAGCCTGGGGGTGCTCCTGGATTCACAGCTTCACGTGGTCACAGCTGTGACCAGGGGTGCCTTTAGCCAATTACATCTGATGAGGAGGCACCATCCATATGTCTCAGACTCCCATTCACCACTGTCATCCATGCATTCGTCACGTCGAGACTGGACTATTGCAATGCGCTCTACATGGGGCTGCCTATGGTGATGATTTGGAAGTGGCAACTGGTGCAAAATGTGGCAGCCCATCTGCTCACTGGGACAGGCCACAGGAAGCCCATTCAACAAGTGCTCTGAGCATTGCACTGGCTGCCTATTGTCTTTCGGGCCTGATTCAAAGTGCTGGTTTTGACTGCTTAAAGCCCTACACGGCCTGGGACCTGCTTACCTGAGGGAACGCTTGGGCGCCTGGGTGAGCCCTGCGATTGTCTGGGAAAGCCCACATTATTGGCGGGTCTGCATGGACAGGCGGGCATTATCAGCAGCCGCATCATTGCTGTGGATTACCCTCCTGGTGGAGATTCGCTTTAGCCCGGATAGCCTTGCTTTCCGATGAAGTTGTAAAATCTGGCTCTTCCATCAGGCATTTGATGGAGGGGAGTGTGGTAGGATGTGTTAATTGGGGAGTGTGAGGGATGTGTCATTTACAAAGATCAGGAGATAATTTTATGTGCTGTATTTATGGGTTTTATGTATATGTATATTTATATATTTTATAACTATAATGTTTTTGTTTTTTATTAGGGCTGTACTGAATAGTACTTCTGAGTACTTGGGTCAAATACCGGAGTTCCAAGTAATTGGTCTGAGTACTTCGTGGCCCTACAGCACTGTTTCTGAAGTTTTGGAATTCAGACTCAGAATTCTGGAGCTCAGAAAATGTCAGAAAGTTGTTGCAAAGTTCTTGAACCCACAGCCAAAACACTACCCAGATAAGCAGACTAGCAAGAGTGGAACAAACACTCCAAAAGACAACTCCACAAAAGTGCAACTGCGTGAAGAAATCCCCCCCAAAAAAACAACAGTCGTGTACCCACAGCATGGCCCACCATCAGCAGTGAGCACACCCACTTTAATCATTATGTCAACGAAGCAGTGCACAAAAATGCTGGCTAGCAAGGGACATTCACTCAAGAAGAATAGAACAACCCTGCAAAACAGTTTGCAACTTCATGGAGAAATAAATCCCACCAAAAGCCACCAGGCCTGCCAGGCCACAACAGTCACAAAATTAAGAAACCAGACATTCACACCCCTCCACCCCAGGGGCACCCTCTTGGCATGGCATTGGTACTGTGGTACTGGTAACTTGAACAGACAAGGCAAGGGGAAGTGGATCCATGCCGAGTGATACCTCTGGACTCATGGTGCCAAGAGCCAACCAAGCAGCAGGCAGAACTAGAAGCAATGTGGCACCCAAATTTTTTTTGTTAAAAAAAAATAATGGCATGGTAAAGGTAAATGTAGCCCTATCCCCCAGCACTAGCCTAAGGACAGGACAGGCCAAACCATACCAGACCAGGCACCCTCTCCCCCGCAGCTGATTATGTACAAGTCCAGCAGCACTGTAACACACAGCCAAATTCACCAAAGAGAATGGACAAAATGACTGCAGCCACTTTTATTTTGCTCTGCCAATCAATCAAAAGATTGCCGTCTGGCTTGGCCAACCAATCAAAACTTGGCATGTGGTTTCCCCTCACTCAACTCTCCTCTCCCATTCCCCTTTCCTACCAAATATGACACTAAGTTTCATTTCCAGAAGAACATCAACTGTCTACCCGCTCTCCATGCATGCAGCAGTTTCCCATGTTTTCTGAATAACGGCCTTGGTCTTCGGAACTGTGGACTTTCTGAACCAAATACCATAATCTTCAGTGATTTCTGAAGTTTTCTGAAGACCGAGTTACAGTCCTATATTTTTACACATGTTAGCCACCCTGGTTCGCCTTGCATGAGAGGGGCGGGGTACAAATATAAGAAAATAAAAATAAAATAAAATGTTAATTCTTAAGATGCCAGCGATATGGCAATGAGCAATGCAATATTCCAACTTCTTGGGACATGTTTATAGATAGTGGAAGGAATTTTTAGATTAAGAAAGCTTCTATTGAGATTTTCACTTTTTGTATTTTAAACTGATACTGATATACTTTATTCCTGTATGACCGAGGTCGTTGCAGAGCACAAAATAAATAACATATATATACAATTTAAAATAATCCACAAAAGCAATTAATCAAACAATAACACGTATTTACAAAGTATGGTTCAGGAATTTGGAATTACTTCCATCGTTATAAGTATTATTAATACTTCCCATGCAATAATATCCCATTCCTCCAACTAAAAGCAGGCTCTATTTCCGAGCTTATTAGTCCAAGGGAAAGGACCAATCCAGATTCCGCCCCCCATTGACTATTGCAAGAATAGACCAATCGCAATAATTGGACCACTACAAGGGTCACATCAGGGAAACAATCCCCCCAAAATAGTCTCACATAAAAGATCGAGGATCTATCTGGAAAAGGGGAAATCACCGAAGAAATAAACCTCCTGCGAGCAGCCTTGTGGGTAGGACATTCAAGAAGCATATGTGTCAAGGACTCCACACATTGAAGATGGCATTTACATAGCCTCTGCGCAAGCGGGATTACTTTGTAATGCTCCTCAACCATAGCCGAAGGGAGATAGTTGGTCCTTATGAGCAAAAACAACCTTCTATCCTGGGGAGAAAACCCCTGGCTCAAATATGGGGATAAAGTTGCAGAGTCATTTGCCCATAGAAGATAAGAAACCTGGGAGCTCTGCTTTCCAATATCTGACCTCAGGTCCTGCTAAGCTATATCTGCCAATCTTCTAAAAACCAGCCTTTTGGCAGCATTATAGCCTAGAGAAGTGAGAGACGCTGGGCAGAAACCCAGCTCTCCTATCTTTTGGTTCACCGATATAAGACAGCCATTTTGTGACCCTTCTCTAATTATCAAGAGAGCCAGAGGCACAGATAGCCCAAACAGCAATCTGAGCCAATAGTTGAGAGCTGCGGCCCAAATCGTCTCCAAAACAGACTGAAGGCCGCATTCCATATGAAGCACCAGAGAACTAGTCCCAGGGGGGCAGCCAGCAAAGAACGGATAAACCCAGCTTGGACCCTTTCCAAGCCTTTCTCCCTCCCCAGGGCCCAAAGATGAGCCCCATATAGTAAGGAGGGAAGGCATTTCTGGGAGAAAATCCTAATCGCCGGACAAATCAAATGGCCACCTGTGGATCTAAAAAAAGATAGCAGATTCTTTCTGTACAGTCTGGCTTTATTCAGCACCGTCTGCATCTGCATTGCCCAGCCTCCATTTGCCTGGAACAAAAGACAAAGGTACTTATGGGTTTTAACCTGCCAGATCTCTCTTCCCCCCATCCTCCACTTATGGACCAACTTTTTGCATGAAAAGACCACTACCTTAGTCTTCTCATGGTTTATCTCTAGATGGTTGTCCCTGCAGTAGTCCCAAAAGGTCTCGAGTGAGCGTCTTAATCCCACATGCGAATAGGAGAGGAGAACCATATCGTCTGCATAGAGTAAACACAACAAAGTAGAGCCAGCTATTTGGGGGTGATGACAAGAAGGGACAGAGAGTGCCTGGATCACATCATTCAAATAGACATTAAATAGATATGGAGCCAGAACACACCCTTGTTTGACTCCTCTTCCTGTCGCTATTTTAGTTGAAAGGGCACCCTGGTGCTTTAGCCGAACTCTCATAGAGGTATTCTGGTACAGACACCTAATAAGGAACAGAAGGCGTCGATTCACACCTAAAGCATAAAGTTTTTGCCATAGGCGGTCCCTTGGAATTAAATCAAAGGCGGCACAAAGATCGACAAAGGTCGCATAAAGTGGCTTCCGAGCAGTCATATATTTTTGGATCAAATGTGTTAATACAAAACAATGATCACAGGTAGAACATCCTCCCCTAAATCCTATCTGCTCCCTTGCTATGATGTTATGCTCCATAAGCCAGCCATTTAGTCTCACCAAAAGGTATTTCACATAGAGCTTGCTGATAACATTTAGCAGGCTTATCGGCCTATAATTCCCCGTCAATGTGGGATATCCCTTTTTAAATATGGAGGCCGCTATGTCCGTTCCCCAGTTGTTGGGTACCCAGCCACATTAATTGCTGAAAACAAGGAAGCCAGCACAGGGACCCACCAGTCAATGTCTGCTTTCAGTAGCTCGGCAGGGAGAAAGTCTATCCCTGGGGCCTTTCCTCCTTTAAGGGTTCCTATTGATTCTCTCACTTCTTCTGGTGAAACCAGAGCCCACTGGGGGAAAGTCTCCGAAACTTCATAGTTGGGGATTAGGGGGCTCAGGGCAGTGAATAAGGAGGCAAAATGGTGTGTCCAAGCTTCTTCAGTGACTGCCATTCTACCTCGTACACACACACCCTCACCTGCATCCCATCTAATCCCCCTCACCAGCTTCCAAAATTTAAAGGTGTTGGTATCCCAGGCTGCCCTATCCAACTCCTGCCAGGCTAGCCTATAGTGTTCTTCCCTTTTAATCCTCATTAAGCTCCTATAGAATCAATGGGTTTCTGATAATTCATTCAGCAGATCTAACCTATTAGTAGTTCTAAAGCGCCTATATAGACTTCTTACCCTAGTGCGTGTTGCCCTACACTCCCTGTCAAACCATGAGGTGTTCTGTCTCCCCTCTGCCCAAAGGGGCTCTCTACCACCAGCTTCCATGGTTAATTGGGATAGCAGCCACTCCTTAAGTCGTTGATAGGCGGCCAAACTCCCAGCTGGGGAGTCCGCAGTCCATATATCATCTGCAAACTGCATCCCATCCAAAGAATGGAGGGAGGACATTATTGCAGACTCCAAATCCCTACTCCATCTTTTCCTGATTAAACCACTACCCTCCTGGGGCAATACCACTGTGTATTTTTAAAAAAACAAATGTATAAAAACACTCAGTCAAAAAAAAAACAATAACAAAAAATGCAACTCAATTTTCTGGTACCCATCACTTCACAGTAAAAAAAACAAATAAGTCACTGGACCATTCCTGTGTATCTGAGTCAGCAGCACAGACGATTTGTTCTGATCTCCTAGACCTTGAACAGTTGACAGAAGTCAAGAAGTTCATATAGTGACATGACAAATAGGAATTTCTTCTCTGGTTCAGTTCAGATGATTAACTGCACATAGATTCCATCCTGAGATCTTGGTTCCCTTCATTCAATCTTTTGGTTGGAATTTTAGCTGTTCATGAAAACCTGCTCTAATGAGGGATTGTTGGGAAACAGACAAACGAGCACTATCGTTTCCTTTATCACTTAGAAATACATTGGGCATGTGACAAAGGTTTGTTATTGATCGCAGCTTCCACAGTATTATTGAACCATCTATTAACAGGGCAGCCTTGAAAGCAATGGCAATGCTTCTCAGTGGAAGATCCATTTTTATTGCTGACATTATGGCTGTAAATACCAGAGAAGAAGGAGGTAATAAAACCCCATCCCAGCAAATAACAGGACATCTCTTCCATACCTCTGGCTCCACAACAGGTGTCGGGTCAGAACCCAGGTTGAATTATGACAGAATCAGGACTGGGTATGAGTTGGATCAGTATCAGGACCAGGCAAGCTTCAGATCAGGGTTGGAAAATTCATAAACACATTCAATACCAAGTTGAATGGTCAAGCCAGGAATCGGTCCAAGCCAAATGGGAGTCCATCCAGTCCAAAATCAAAGTCACAAGGCAAGCCAGGAAATTGGTACTGAAAGGTCAGTCCAAACTTGTGGGACTACTGTGGGGCAGAAACAAGAAGTAGAATTTCATAGGCAGGCTGGGAACAGAGTGCATAGGCAGGTAAGTAAGCAAGTAACCTTGGGAACAAGATGACAGGAAGGCTGGGAGCTGGAATTGGGGAAATAGGCTCAAAGCAGCTAGCAAGGATGAGGAACAGGGCGTATGCATGGCTTCTTTCTTCCTGCCAGGTGGGTTTTATGAGTAGTGGCTAATTGGAAGCTCTCTTGGTGGGGAAAACCTATCAGGGTGCTTGAATCAAGTGTCCTGTAGGCAAGGAAAAGAGCCCAAGACTAAAGTACAGAGGTGGTACAGAAACTAAACATTGCACCTAAGGTCTCCAGGTTACTAGTTCTAATTCCAGGTTCTGACACTCCATATGCATAGCTCTTCTATTATGGTGCTTCCAAAATGACTTTGATCCACCGTTAACTGACAACCCTCAAAATAACTCGAAGACAGTCAAATGATGCACATGCCAGAAATGTTTGTAGCCTGGTGAATGCTTTTTGGTGCCTAGCAACATTTGTCCAAAATGGATGACTTTGGTCCCCACGATGGAAGAGGAGACTGGGAGGACCATAATAGGTATATGCTTCAAGGAAATGTGCATGACAGAGATCCACTGCCTTCATACCTTCAGAGGTGACTGTAGTGTTAATGGAGACTGAAGCTGTGTTGTAGTTTCAGCACGTTCCACTGATCAGCATCAGACCTTACAAGGGCCTTGTGGATCACCCTTTAGGAAATACTGGGTGAAACCACAAGTGATGGCAGAGCACCACTGTCACAAACGGTTCTGGACTAGGAAGTCACTGGCAACCCAGTGAGGATTGGGTCTAGGGTCAGGAGGCATGAAGCTATATAGATGTGCAGTCAGATAACCCCACCCCCATGCTGTACCCAGCAACCCGCCACTCCCATGATGGGCAGCCATGGCGGACGGTCGTGGTGGCTACTCCAGACTGGACCAGGAACAGTGGGCTGCCATGTGATAGCACGCTTTGGCCCAGTCAGGCAGACAGTTTCCTAAGCATATTGGTGGCTAGAACTTTGGGGCAAACATTAGGATTGCCCCCAACAAATGTGATGGTGACCCACGGGCCAAAGCAGGTCCAAGTGGGCCTAAGTGTGCTACCATCAAATTTGTTAACACCCACTGTTGTAATGAATCCTTGCAGTTTGTAGTTCTCTAAACAGTCAGTGGGATTCACAATAGGTCTTTCCTCTATCTCAGATCTTTCAGATTTGAGAGATGGCTTGTATTCTTCTCTAAACAATACCTCTTCCACTGTGGTCTTCTTTCTGGGAAATTAGCTGGGGAAAGAAACCAACTCACCTGTAAAACAAACTTCATAATATTTATTCTTGAGGCAGTCATGCAAGCAAAGTCTGTTTCTCTTCTCCCTTGGTGAAGTAGCCCCTAATCTTTTTATTTATTCAATTTTTTGTTACCCATTTATAACAGTATATGGGCACCAGAGTCCCCAAAGAGTATTGCAGGAGATTATTTCACCTGTCAAAATTCCCATTTGTTGACATTAAAAGCATGTTTTCCTCCTGGTTTGTGAGACTGCTCTGCTATTTTCTTTGGTGATGCTTCAAAACTACTGGCCCAAATCTTTTACCTATAAAAATCCTGAACTAAACCTGAACTCCTTTATTCAGTTGAGGAATTTCCATCCCTCTCGGAAGTTACTAATATAATACAGCTCCTTTCCATGTGACCTTCCACAAATAAAATCCTGGGTCCCATTCTACTTACAATCTTGGATGCAGCTACACGAGCTGTGGAGGGCCTAATTTCTGTGCAGCCTCATGGCAGGCAAATGCAGTCATCAAACTGAGGGGCCAGTGCAGGAATCAAGGTAGAGAGTCACTCACACACCCCTCCAAGGAATCTAGGAAGACAACTGTTGGACCACCCACCTTGAAACAGGATGGGCTAAGGGGGTGCCAGCCACATGAGGGGGCACCCAGCCCTGCCCCACTTCCCTCCCCCAGCCTGACCACTATCCTGCCCCCAGCAGTGATGTGGCTGCCACATGAGCAGATGGCAACTGGGCACATGAGCTATCATACGTTGGGCAGCCTAACACCATTCTGTGTAATAAAAATACAGCTGTCTAACTGGCCCGCAGTGCCAGGGGGATATCTGGCATCTGCCAGGCACATCATGCACTACATCATTTGGAAAGGGTACCTGGAGTGGGGTAAGTGCATCGTACCCCTTAATCTTAAGTGTCCCTTTGTTGAACCCGGAGATTCTGGTGCCTTCTCTGTGGATCCTTGCCACTGTTGAAATGTCAGTCTTAAGCCCTACTTTTAAAAAGACAACCCCCCCCCCCCAAAAGCACTTAAAGACATGCTTCGTTTAAGCATGTGCAGAATCTCATTGAAATCGGTGGTAGGACTCATATGTTTAACATCAAGTCTGTGCTTTACTGAATCAAAGCCTACACATTCATAGGGCAAGGGCATTTGCGGGGTGGGGGGGGGGAAGGGAGGAGGGAGTCAATTGCTCTGTGGTTCACTTATTCCATGTTATGTGAAAGGATCCCTCAGCCAACTCCATCAAGACTGGGAGAAAAGAGCTGCATCCATTCTTCTAATCGCCTGCCACTGTTAGTCTCCAGGTCCCAGGCCCTAGGCAAAATGTGATTAGGGCTCTCCCAACCTTGAAGGAGGCACCTAAGGCATCTGATCACCATGTTCTATCCCCAGTCATTCCGTGATGGGAGAATCGGCCCAAGAGCAGAAAAGTGAAAGAAGCAGCATGGTGGTGAGTGACTTTTTCCTAGGAGTCCAAGATCTCAAAAATCCTACTTGTCCTGAGCCTCTCAAAAATGATTAAAGACCTTGTGATGGAGCCACTGTGTTATAGTGGACAACTTGTGGAATTTAAGCATATAAGAAATGCCACATGGAGATCAATGGACTATCCAGCCCAGCATCCTGTCTCCAACAGCGGTCACCTTTGGTCACTTCATAGAAGTGCACAATAGATCATAATGAAGTGATTGCATTTCCCACTATTTACTGGGAGGTGGGGTGGAGGTTACGGATTTGGATTAATCTGTAACTGCTCATAATGGGCAGTTACGGTTTAAGCCATAATGAACTGCAACTGTGGCAACATGCCCAGTGTGAATTTGAATGAAAATCTATTTTTTACAAAATTAAAATTGTTGCACATACACAAATGGCTGCCAGACCATTCTGCATATGTGCACCCTTTTCTAAAATGGTGGTGGCAGAGTCACCTCTATTTTGGAAAAGGGCAGTCAGTCTGCACATGAGCAGTGGTCAGAAAATTTAAGAACACTTCAACAAGGTTTAAAGTAGGAGATTAATTCAAGGAAAATAAAATCCTACTAAGGTAATATATAATTTAAAAGATTTAAGCCTTAAGCCTACCAGGCCATAAAAACCCCACTAGGCGCAACAACCTTAGTCTGACTACCAAAACTCCCCATATATAAACCCTGACTTTTTTTCTCCCAACCTATCAGTTACTCCCCCTCCAGACTTCAGCTGACTAGCATTCCTGGGGCACCTGTCAATCCAGCCAGAAATAGCATTCTAACCCTTAACCCTTTGTAATCCAAGTCCTATTTACCAGCCGTATATGCTAAAAATTTAACACATTCCCAACACATTACAACCATGTTCTTCCCATAATAAAATGTAAATTACAAATAAAATGTTGAAACGTCCTTTCACCACACTTTCTCATCCCCAAACTTACAGAGAGTGCACCAGGGTGTCAGAATGACACCGAGATACTGGCAAAGAGTAGGCACTGGAGGGGATCCATGGACCACAGTTTGAAAACCACAGCCATAGAGGGTGGTGAACCTGAAGCCTGGAGCATCCCCATGGGCATTTGCATCCTGGAAGGATTGCTTGCTTGAACTTTTCTGCATTCACCGCACCCCCTTCTCATTATTGGCACTCCAAGTTACTAAGGGTGATTTCAGATGTTACGAGATCACGGTGAACCACACTGAACCACGCTCAACCCCCCCGCGGGGCCAAAGGGCCCGGAACGTCTGAACGGCGTGCGCCAGATGTTCATCACGCTCAATACCCACATGGGGTCAGGTTCAACCACGCTTCCCGGGCTAGCCGGGGGAAGGTCTCGGGAAGCGTGGTCAAACCAACCCCCACAGGGAACCAAGCAAAAGTAACGTCTGGACGCCAATCCCCCAGCGGAACCAAAAAAATGGAGCCCCGGCCGGGGACGAGGCACGCAGCGTCGCTGCCAGGCAACCAGCACCAACACAAACACCGGAGGGAGATTTAAAGCGAGAGCAGCAGCAAGCAAGCGTGGCGGGATGGAGCGAGGAGGGAAGCGGAAGAGAGCGGAGGCACGAACAGCGACAGCGGCGGGACAGGAGGCGGAGGACGTGCAGCCAGGCCCAGCGATGCAGGCGGAGGGGGCACAGGTGCAGGAAGGGGGCACACGGGAGCACCCGACCAGGGAGGCGCCCCGGGAACACCAACCACAGCTGCAGCCGGGTCGCGCCGCCCCGGGGACAGCGGCCGGAACAGGCCCACAGGAGGCACCCAGGAAACGGGTAAGGGCACCCACTGGGAGGGGAACAGGGGGCACAGGGGAACCCCCTGTGGAGGGGGCCGGGGGGACCCCGGGCGGAAGGCAGGGGGGCAGGGGGACCCCGGGCGGAGGGCAGGGGGGCAGGGGGCCCCCGAGAGGGCCCACACCCTCACCCAGCAACCAACCACCCCCCTTCCCCCCCCCAGACACGAAAGTCGGCCCGGGCGGACGAGCCCCAGGAGGAGCCCGGCCCCCGGCCCCCGGAGGCGCACCCCCAGGAGGAGGTGGAGGAGGAGCAGAGGCAGGTGCAGCATGAGCTGGACCGGGAGGAGGAACAGCAGGGGCCCAGCCGGAGGAAGGCCTATCACAGAGGGGGACAGTGGGGCCTCCAGGAGACCCGGGACTTCATACGGATCTGGGGGACCCTCGAGTACCAGGTGGAGCTCGCAATAAACCAGCGCAACGAGCATGTCTACCGGGACATCGTGCGCGACATGGAGGCGGCGGGGCACGAGCGCACTGTCAACCAGTGTCGCTCGAAGGCCAAGGAGCTCAAGAGGGGGTACAAGGCCCTCAAGGACAATAACAGCCGCTCCGGCCACGGGGCCCGCACCGCCCCCTACTACGATGCCCTGGACCGCATCCTTCACATGAAGGGCTCCATCGTTGCCCCACGCCTGGTGGGCAGCGCTGTGGTCCAGGGCAGGGAGCGGGCCGAGGTACCCCCTCCCCTCGCCGCCCGCCCGGTAGACACGAGCTCAGGGGACCCCCACCCCCAGGAGGACCACCCGGGACCCGCAG
The DNA here is from genome assembly GCA_003113815.1 of Sphenodon punctatus. NCBI lineage: Eukaryota > Metazoa > Chordata > Lepidosauria > Sphenodontia > Sphenodontidae > Sphenodon > Sphenodon punctatus. Next base: position 71,547 of record QEPC01009883.1, on the reverse strand, counting down.
AAGCCCCAAGGCCCCCCCCCAGCAGCAGCCCGGAGACATCCCAACGCCGGGCCGGCCAGGCGGAGTCGGAGGTCGGCACCTTCACCACCCTCAGCCAGTGGTCCCAGGGGGAGCACTCCCAGGGTGAGGCGCCGGGCTCCGAAGGCTCGGAGACGGACATAGAGGGTAAGCGGGCCCCCAGGGCAGGGGGGGGCAAGACCAGGGGGCCGGTGGCAGGGGCGGGGGTGGGGGCCCTGCTGCAGGGGCCACAACCAGCCCCCTTCACCCGCTCCCCCCTCTCCCGCCCGCAGGACATGGGGAGCCCCAGGACCGGGCCAGCGAGACGGTGCAGGCCCCCGCGGAGGGCACAGGAGAGCAGGTGCCGGACCCAGGTAAGGCGGGAGGGCTGGGATGGCGGGAGGGCCCCCCGGGCGCCAGCCCAGGGGGGCCTCCGGCCTCAGTGGGGGAGGGGGGGCAGGGGGCCCCGGGACCCGACCCCGCTAGGGGACAGGGCCCTGCACTGACCCACCCGCCCATTTCCACAGGGCAGCCCCCGCGCGCGGCGCCTCCGCCGGCCGCGGCCCCAGCCCAGCGGATGCGGGAGTACCGGGCGCGGGTCCGCAGGCGCAGGGAGGAGCAAGCGGAGGACATCGTCCGCAGGGCGGAGGAACAGGGGGAGCGCATGATCGCCTCCGTGGACCGCATGGAGGCGGCCATAGAGCGGTCCATGGAGAAGGCCCTGGAGACAGACCGCCGGCTGGAGGCGGAGGTGCGCCTGGAGCGGAGGCGGGAGCGCCGGGAGCACCAGCGGCAGCAGGGGCTGCTCAGGGGCCTCCGGCAGGACATACAGGGCATGGTGCGGGAGCACAGTGCAAAGATGGACAGGTCCCACGACATTGGGACCTCCCTGCTCCTGCATGCGGGCACCATGTGTGCCTACGTGATGGCCGGCGCACCTCCGGGCGCCCTGCCCGCCCAGGTCCCCATGCCGGGCCCCTCGGCGCCCCCGGGCCCAGCCCTGCCGCCCCTGGCGCCCCCCCGGCCCCAGGGCCCTCGCATGCGCCTCCCAGTGCCCCCGGGCCTCCGGAGGGTCCAGCCCCCCCGGGGCGCGACCGGGGCACCGGGCACAGCTGCCCATCCGCCGCCCGGCCCCCTGCCGGGGCCGGGACCGGCCCAGGACACGGCAGGGGACACGGACAGTGGGGGGGAGGGGAGCTCCCAGAGCTCGGTGGGCCCAAGCGGCCGCACGAGGGGTCGGCCCAGGAAACGCGGGGGGATGGTGGGAAGGGGGGGGAGGGGGAGGGCCACATGAGGGCGGGTGGTGGACGGGGTCACGGGCACGGGGGTGGGGAGGGGGCACAGGGTGATTGTGTGAACTGTGTGGGCAATAAAGTGTTGTAAAGAGACAGTTGTCCCCGGCCCGTTTGTGGGGGGGACAGGGCTGTGGGACCGCGTGTACAGGGGCATGGGCACGGAACGGGGGGTGGGGCCCCCAGGGGCGGGAAGGCCCTCACAGCGGGCCCCCCCGGGCGATGTGGGTTGCAAGGGCGTTCCGGATCCTTTTGGCATACCGGTACTCCCGGGGGTTCCCTGCGTTCACGTACAGGGGAACAGGACCGGGGGGCCGGTGGGGCTCGGGGTACTCCAGGGCCGCCCCCTCGGTCTCGCACACATTGTGCAGAACGCAGCAGGCACCGATCACCAGGGCGGAGGTGGGGACGGTGAAGTCCAGGCGGCCAGCTATACTCCTCCAGCGCTGCTTCAGGGCCCCGAAGGCACGCTCCACCACGGTCCGGCTCGCACACAGGCGGGTATTGTATACCTGCTCCGCAGGGGTGCTCGGGACAGGGTAGACCTTCATCAGCCAGCGGGTCAGGGGGTAGGCGGGGTCCCCCAGGATGCAGGGGGGCATGGGAACACCCTCGATCCACCTCATGCCCATGTCCGCGAAGTCCCCCCGGTACATGCGGGCATAGAAGGGGGAGATGGTCATGATCCTGGCGTCGTGACTCCGGCCGGAGTTGCCCGTGTAGATGTCTATGAAGCGGGCCCGGTGGTCCACCACCCCCTGCAGGTGCAGGGAGTAGTATCCGTGCCGGTTCACATACTCCAGGGCCTCCCCCGCGGCCGGGCGCAGGATCTCGATGTGTGTGCCGTCCACGGCTCCGATGCAGTTCGGGAAGCCCCCGGCCGCGAAGCCAGCCATCACAGCGCCCTGGTCCAGGAGCTGGATGGTCCTGTCGAGGAGCACGCCCTCCACAGCCTCGCACACATCCCGCACGATGCAGGCGACCGTGCTGAGCCCCACCCCGAAGTGCTGGGACACGGAGCGGCAGGAGTCGGGCGTTGCGAGGGCCCAGACCCCTATGGCCACCCGCTGGACCATGGGGATGGGCTCCCGCATGGAGGTGTGCTGCCGCTCCAGCCAGGGCGTGAGGAGCTCCGCTAGGCGCAGCAGGGTGGCCTTGCCCATCCGGAAGTGGGACCCCCACTCGGCCTCCCCCCAGTGGGCCTGGGCCCGCTCCCACCAGGCCTGGGGCCGCTCCGTGACCCATAGGCTCCGCGCTATGGGCATAGCCAGCAGCGCTGCCCGGCGGAGGGTCTGCGTTGCCCAGCGGAACCGCCTCGCGGCCCCTCGGAGCGCAGCGGGCCGGGTGAGGCTCCGGCAGGCGGCCAGCCACGCCCCCCAGGCCCGGCGCCGAGCCCTGAGCCGGGCACGGACTCTCCTGCGGGCCTGCTGGCCCCGGAGGCGCACGCCAGCCCGCAGGGCCAGGACATAGCGCAGGCGGACGGCCAGGTGCACCCTCTCGGTCAGGAGGCACAGCTGCTCAGTGTGGTCACGGTGCCACTCAGCCGCGAGCGCGAGGAACATCCAGTTCCCACCTGCCCTATCGCGCTCCATGGTGCTGGGGCCCCGGTGGGGGCTGGGAGCGCTTATGGCGGCCCGGTGCTGGTGGCTCCGCCCGGGGGTCGGCCTCGCGGGCCTGCGCGCGCCCTGTGCCGGTGCGTTCCGGCTGCTCCCGCCCCCAGCACCCCGGGCCCCCTCCCCTCGCTGTTTGTAGCGGGATGGCCTTGAAGGTGCGATTAGGCAGACAGAGAGCTCGCTGTTGTTCTCTGCAGCTGTGCCGGGCCCGCACCCCACGCCTCGCTCTGTTGTGCTACAATGTTGCGGTGCGGGCCCGTGTTCCCTGTCCCGGGGGCCGGGCCGAGCCTCTCCCGGCCCTGGGCAGTCTGTGTGCCCTCCGGGCTCCGTGTCCCATTCCCTGTTGTGCTGGACCATGGCTGGCTGCCCATCCATGGGGCTCCCGCTGTCCGGCCCCCAAGGGGCCCCCCATATCTGGGCCTTCCGCGAGACCATGTCTCTGTGCGACCTGTGGCACACCCCTGCCGTGCAGCTGCTCCTGGCCGGGCCGGGGAGCCGTGCAGGTGCCTACGAGAGCCTGAGCTCCGGGCTCCGTTACTTTGGCCATGTGGTGAGCGCCCGTGATTGCCGGCTGCATGCGGAGGCCCTGGGGCTGGCTCGTTTCCCCGAGGGGCGCATCCCGGAGGTGCTGTGCGCCCATGTGCCCTGGAGCGCCTCGGAGACCGTGTCAGCGCTGGTGGTGTGTGGTCTGGGCGCCTACTCGGAGTGCCTGGCCGAGGGTGGCCCTGCCTTGGCCGTGAGCTACTTCTCCTGTGTTCACGGGGCCCGTGGGTACCAGCGCACCCGTGGGGCGGCGTTCCAGCGGCTTCTGGAGCTGGGGCATCTTCCGTGGCCCCCTTCTGCTGCCTGCTGTGTGCCGGAGCCCTCCGCGGTGGAGATGTCATCCCTGTTGGCGGTGTGGGCGCGTGTGGATGTGCAGCTGGCCCTCACCATGCCCGATCCCTTCGAGGCCTACTACCTGATCGCCCACTACATGTCCTTGCAGGGGTACCGCCGGGGCATGCTGCACTGGCCCCACCTGGTCCACCGGGCGGGCCACCCGGGCCCTGGGGCCAGCGGGGCCCCCGGCAGCGGCCCGTGAGCCCCGCGTCGCTGGCCTGCCCCCCCCCGCGTGGTGCCCCCGTGTGGGCTCCCGCCCCGGCCCGGGGGGGGGCCTGGTCCCCGCTGGCCGCTCCCGACCTGCGGACCCCACCTCGGTGAGCTCCCGCCCGCCTCGCTGCTTGCTGCTGCCCCTGGCCGTGGTCCTGGGCCCCCTCCATCCCCGTGACTCCGTGGGTGCTGCCTGAGCGTCGCTGGTGCTGCGGAGGAGCACCGCTGGACCCGGCTGCCCTGCCTGTGCCAGCCTTTGACTGTGGGGCCCCCTTCCTCCTCCTCCTGGCGCCCCTCCGCCGGCCTCGCTGTGCTTTGGGGGCCCCCAACGTGCCTTGCTCCGGGGGTCCGCCCCCCCCCCCCGAGACTGCCTCTGTTCCTGTGGGGGCACCTCCTTGGACTGGACTGGACTGGGGTGGTGTGGGGGTGGGGGTTGCTGCTGTCTGTGCCTTGCCCCGTGGTGGTGCCCCCCCCTCCCTGCCGGTGTTCCGGGTGGGGTGTTCCGGGCGCCCCTTCCCCCCTTCCCGGCCTTTCCCTGGTGTGTGTGTGTGTGTGTGTGTGTGTGTGTGTGTGCCCGGGCGTGTGGCCGTGCATTGTGCCCCGCTGCGGGACCGCTGTGTGAGCCGGCTGTCAGCCTGTTCTCGCTCTTCCCCCCTCCCTTCCCGTTTCCCTTGTGTGGGCGTTCCCTTGTGTGCCTTGTGGCTTCGTTTGCCCTCAGGCGGCCATGTCTGTGTCCCGCCCCTGCCTGGTGCCTTGTGGGGGTTTAGCGCCCGGCGGGGGTTCGGCTGCACGTCTGTTGTGCTGCCACGGGCCGCGATGGTGCGGCCCGGTTCCGGGCCGTGGTCCCGTTCCCGGCACGTCTGTTTGGGTCGTTTTCCAACCCCCGGGCGTGGTTGCGCTGTTCGCCCCCCCTCGTGTTTCGCTGTGGTGAACCGGCCGCCCGTAACATCTGAAAGTACCCTAATTTAACTAAAACAAATTGTACCCCCATTAGGTACTCCATCTGCAAAATTGGGCACAACCATTACCAGACTTGGTGAGCAGCTTTGGGTGAAAACAGACATGACGCTAACCACCCTTTAACCACCCTTGGTGATCATTTATGCATGTTTCAGGGCTGCATAGGGCACCAATATAGCCCTGCAACATGCATAAATAACCACCAATGGTGGTTAAAGGATGGTTGGCGTCATGTCTGTTTTCACCCTTTGTTTCACGTACAGACGCTAGTGTGTGCCCAACCCTTTGGCTATTTCCAACCCGGCCTCCGTCGTCACTCAAGTCCAGGAGTATAAGAGGTAGCACAGTCCAGGTGTAACTGCTCTTCACCATCCACCTGCCTGCAGCCATGACTATGTACTTAGTTATTGTGAACGACACTTCAAGGAGATCTGGGATATTACCCTTTCCAGAGAAGTACTCGCACTTCTGCTGAGCAGCCTCCTTCATCTCCTTTTATTAGCCAGCCTTAATGTGATAGCGATATAAAACATAATTAATTTTATAATTATTTTTAAATTAATATGATAACCAGTGAGAAGGCACTTTGGTCTCCATGGGTCATTCAGTTCTTGGTCTCTCTGCTGAGAATGGAAAAAAAAAACAATTTAAAAAATGGTACCAATTATCCTTAGTTCTGGGAATGAATTTTGTGATGTGGACACCTGTTTATTTTGAAATCTGCTGACACTACATCTCATTTTTCATGGGCCATGAAACAGCAATTGTATGAAAATTCTAAGCTACAGCTAAAATGAGTACCCTCAAAAAACAGCAAACTCATCAAATCTGGACAATCCAACCCAAAACTGATTAGCCGAGTACTGAACACTACTTGATCAAACACCTGTGCTTATTTATTTATTTTTCAATTTCAGGTATTTGTGTTCATTCATTTCGTTATTAATTTATTTCATTCGTTTCCAGAAAGGAAATGAATGAAATAAATGGAGCAGTGGAAAACAAACAAAAAACACATGGAATGATGAATACAAAACAAAAACAAATGAATTTCTTGAAATTGTGAAAACTTGGTAGTCTATTGTTACTTGAATGTCATTCAGGTCAAGAGCACTGTAGGAGGGTGTGGTCCCTTAGGGTAGGTGACCTAGTATCCAGCCCCAAAGATCCACACCCAGACAGGGGTTAGCTCCAGTGTCCTTTTATTCAATTAACGGTTCACACCCTCCATCATAGCATTCCATATATACACAGTGCATATCCAGGTCAAACCTTCTGGCTGTCCCTTAGTCCTTCACAACAAAACCTACCCTCTGATCTATGCTTCTGTTCCCAGCGGAGCACTCCATAGTTCTGCGCTCTTTCACCACTAGCTTTCCAGCTCTTAGTCCCAGATCTTTCCTAGGCCCTATGGCTTGGTAAAACACTTCATACTGAGCCCTAGGGATTGGAACTCTGGGCAAAATTTCGCTTTCGGTCTATTTCAGTTTCGGTTGTCATGAATTTCGGTTGTTTTTCGGTTTTGTTACTATCAGATCTTTTGCATTGAGTTTTGTATCGGATTTTTAACATTGTGGTTTTTCAATGGGGGACAAACTGCAATGTTAAAAATCCGGTACAAAAATCAATGCAAAAGATCTGATAGTACCAAAACCGAAAAAGAACCAAAATTTTGGATTAATCCGAAATGTCAATTTTCAAGTACTTTCGGTTTTATCTGAAACCGAAATTCCCATCCCTACTGAGTCCTCTGGCTCTATGCTCAGGGCTGGCTTAACCACGTCCTAGAGTAGTTGGCTTTACTTAGCCCTTCTTTTTCCTCTGAAGGTGTATCTTCTTAAGGCTTAAATGACTAGTGGCTCATAGGCACTCTGCCCTGCTACAGGCACACTGCTCAAAATAAATAATAATATTTTTTTAAAAACACAAGCATTTTTTTCCTACTCATTTCAGCTATATTCTCAATCAAACCAATAGCATCAAAGTGAAAGATGGTCTTGTGAGTAAGACATTGTCCTGGGCTCAGAAAATCTAAGTTCAACATCTGCCTCCATCACAGACTGAGGGTAATTTTAGACATGCTGAGCTGTTTGGCCCACCACTCTAAATCCTGGACCGGGATCTCACTCAGATCCCAGTCCTTGATGAAGCCGTCCGTCCTTTACATGTGTTGGCTCCATCATGCTGGGGAATCTCGGCAGGGACGGGGCTGCACGGTGCAATGTGTGGCTGCACATCCCCGCCCCCCTGCACTCCCTCGGCCGCCCACCCTTGGGGAGATGGGTGGGTGCAGAGGTCAATGCGGCCACTGCGCCCGATCCCATACCGTGGTTGGGGCCATGATCCGGGATGGGCCAAGGTAACAGATGCTACTTTTGGCCCAACCTGGATCATGGCAAATCTAACCATGGTTCTGGACTTCAGGCTGGCTGGAGGTGCAGAACCATGGTCAGATTTTATCCCTGCCAAGTATTCACCATGGTGAACATCTCGCGATTGGCAAGTATCATTCAGACGTTACCGCAATCACATCAACAACAGGGAATCCACTGGAATTCACTGTGGTTGACTGTGATCACACAACTTCTGAAATTACCCTGTGTAGCCTTGAGTAAGTTCCTTATGGGGGAGCTTTGAAAAGCACCAAAGATATTTATATTATTTTTTATTTTATTAAACCTTTTTATATCCCACCCCTCCTGCCAAAGGCAGCTCGGGGCAGCTTACAATATATAAAAATACATATATAAAAATAAACAAACAACATAAACATAAAATATCTAAAAAGGGTGGAGAAGAGGGGGGGAAAGGAGGAGCCCCCCCAGGAAAAGATGAGGGATGGAGGGGGGGAAATTGTTGGCACAAATTTAATTGTTTGTAGGAGTCAGAAATTTCATATTGTTTAATTAATTATGAAAATGAATGGAGCCTTCTTAATTTTTGTAACTAAGGTAACAAAAAATGAATGAGGATGCAAATGACACTAGTATGATTTCATTTGTTTTCACTTATATATTTTTTTCTTTTTCTTTAATTAAAGTATTTATAAAAAATCACTGTGCATGCACAAAATGACCACCAGGACTGTTCTGCGGATGTGCACCCTTTTCCAAAATGGTGCCAATTCTGCCAGTGCAATTTACATGCACAGAACAGCCCCAGTGGTAATTTTGTGTATGTGCAGTGATTTTTTATTTTTTTTTAACAATTCTTAATAATAAAAAAAAAAAGATGAAAACAGTAGGGTCATTTACAGAGCCTCCCAAAAATGAATGTTTTTTTTTTAAAAAAGAAAGATGCAAACTAAAACCAAAACAAATGATGTGCCTTCTGCTTCCCCCTAATTGGTTGTTACCAGAGGATGATTGTCATCGAGTTCCCTTATGCAGTCTGGAATCTGATCTTCAAGTCTTAGTCCTGAAAACATTTATGCACATAGTCATGTTTATACACATGATTAGGACCAGGGACTAAGCAAGGGTAGAGAGTTAAGCATGTACATAAGTGTATACATACAGGATCAGGGTCTGATTCTGAAAGAACATACATCTCTGCTTAACTTTTCTTCTGTTATTTGTCCCTATTAAGAGCAATAGAAATACTCATTGGAGAAAAATTAAGCTGCTGAATAAGTGTTTGGGGTGCAAGATTCAGGTAATAGATTCTCAGTTCTTCAGTACAGAGTAGGGCTGAAACTCGATTTCATCTTTTTCTTGGTTATCACCGAGAGTCACAATTCTCATCTCATTCTAACCGAGAAACGATAACCGAGAAAATTGCCATTTCTCAGTCGAGAACCGTTTCTCAAATTACCGTTTACCATTTATCAGACTGTCGTTTATTGGATAGCCATTTACTGGATTGCTGGTTACCGAGTTACTGTTTACCTAATTTTCAGTTACTGTGTTCTGCGGTACCATTTGCATTGAGTTATATTGTTATTGCTATCAGTTATTATCATTTTCATTATCGTTATCATTATCATAAACATAAACCGACAAACATGATAAACCGACAAACATGATTAGCGATAAACATTATAAACGGTAAATGGTACACCAGTAACCGGTAGACACGGTAACCCATAAACGGTAAACCGGTAAATTGAGTCTCTTCCGAGATCTCGACACGGAACCGAGAAAGCTGTGAAATCTCTACAGCAATCTCAGTTATTGTGATATTGTCGTGAGAACCAATTTGGTTCTCGTTTCAACCCTAGTATAGATACTGAATCTCACTATGGGTAAAACGAATGTGGCGCGAGCTTCCAGCATGTTTGTTGTGTTCCCCACACTACCTAGGGTGTATGGGCAGCTAGACAGCTCTCCAGTCACAGGCGTGTTTATTTAGAGCTCCTCCCTGATATGAGGAGGAGTGGCCACTGTCTCTAGGGATGTGTGAACAGAGTTCAGGGGTTTGGTGTTTGGCTCGAACTCAGAGTCTTCAGGACATTCATGAACACCCCGAACCAAAACTGCCCCCTTCCCGAACTGGCCGAACAAAGTTCGGGTTTTGAACCTGTTTGGGCGGGGGACAGGGGGGAACCAGTTTTCTCTCCCCTTCCCCCTCCAGGCTGTGCGGGTGGAAGGGGCGCTGGGGCTCACCTCCCCCCCCCCCAGTCTGGTAAAAAAAATAAATCCGAACAACCCCCGGTGTTCGCACATCCCTAACTGTCTCCCATCATGGACCAAGCCACTGAGCTACCACACTGCCTGCACATCTGTTTTAACCCGTGTCTGCATAGTGCTTAACCATGGGCTGCTTTCTTGGCTAGGAATAATAAAGTTATATTGACATATCTGTCAACAAAATGTTTCCAAAACAGATATCTCTTTCCAGGGACAGAAGTATTAGTTATGTCAAGGCATGTTCAAAGCAAAA
>QEPC01009883.1:17826-31808 GCA_003113815.1 Sphenodon punctatus | reverse complement strand
TGATGGGGTCATCCCGGTGGGGGATGACTTTATTGTTTTCGTCTGGGGCCAAGTGGCCCCGTCACGTCTGAAAACACCCATAGTGTGTTTTTACACACACATTTCTCCTGGATGTTTGCTGTTACATTCTGAACTTTCTGTGTGTTTAAATCACTCACCTGGATCTTAAACATCTGGATCTTTAAACTTCTGCATATAACATCTCCCAGAACCTTTGTGTGTAAAACGTTCTCCTGGTAAACTGGCCCCAGACCAATGACGGTGGGTTCTGGGCCTACAGTGGCAGCTTCTAGATACATATTGGCCACAGCCCTCCCTGCCAGTAACGTTGGCCCCAGAACCCTGATGGTGGGTCCTGGGCTGGAGTGGCTGTTACTTTATAGATAGATAGATAAGTAGATAGATAGATTTAGTGCGTGTCTATCTATCTATCTAACTGCTATTAACTATTCTAAAACCTATTGAACTAAATGGAATATCCTAATAATTAACTACAAAGACCTTGTCCTGCAAACACACTGTATCTCTATCTATCTGTATAACTAAGCTAACTACTATGTATATCTATCTAGTAAGTATCTATCTAATAACTATCTATCTATAAATACAATATTACACAGGGGAAAACACAAAGAACACAGGGAGCGGTACAAAACTGAAATGAAAATCTATCTAATAATAATCCTACTCTAAATAAGTCCAAAACTTAAAACAGGGGAAGGGAATCATGGATGGAATAAGAGGGAGAGGGAAAGGATTCAATGGAGGGGGGAGGGAGGAAAGAACACATGAGAAGAGAACACATGAGGGGTAAAAACTGTTTGGTCATTTCGACATTCAGATCTAGTTCGTTTCAGTCAGTTCATGTTTGGATTCGGGTTCAGGTTCGGTCATCCGAACAGGCTGAACTCTGAACTTCCGAACCGCATTCGCTCATCCCGAGATCCCAATACTGTCTCGATCAGACTGAAGACCTCTAGGTACTTGATGATGTTTCTACTGACATTTTGTTTCTCAATTTACTAACTTAATGCTTATTGAGATCCTTTTTATCTTTTTGCCATTTACTGCTTTGCTGTGCATTTCAAATTCTAAGAGACATCATCACAATACACGTTTCTTGCACTCTGTTTTTCCTAGTACTTTCTTGTCTGTCATTGAGTGGTACACGGATTCCTTTACTGTAATCTACAATCCAGTTGCAAATTGGTCAAAGCAAAAGGAATAACACAGAATAACAATTCTGATTGGAAGAACTGGAGTCAGTGAGGGGAGGTTAGAGGGTGGGCTATTTGCACAGTGACTGACTCAGAGATGCAGAAACAGCAAACCTGGAAGTAAAATGGTACCCTCAGTGATGGGGTAAGTAATAAATGGTACATGGTAAATGGTACTCGGAATAAATTTGGTAAATTGGGACAGTCTCTCATGGTACTGCAAGAATCAACAAATCACATTGGTATCCAAAAATCGTTGGGAAATCAATTCCAGTTCCCAATACAGTGACGTTTCTTGCAAACAGCAATTTATCTGCTCGGTTCTGCCGTACTTTGGTCACATACTCAGGAGGAATAGTTTCCTTGAAATCAGCCCACTCTAGCAGTCATCTCCCTGACATGCAACATTTTTATTTTGTATTAGGGCCATTGGAAACAATTTCATTTATGCCTAACAATTGAATTTAAAGGGAGGTAATTGCAGTGCTTTCAAAATGCATTTTAGTCCTAGCTTGTCATTCCTGTTGAAGTAAGTTCCTACCCTTCAATTTATTTAAGACCATGTGTAGGATTAGACCCAATGTTCTGGTTATTTATTATTTGTAATACAGTAGGAAGGGAAGGCCCACAGCTGAAACTATTGTGAAACTATTGTGCTAGGCACTGTGTAAACACAAACAAAGACTATGCTTGTCCTTAAGAGTTTAAAACCAAAGTACTCAGGACAAACATAGGGTGGGGGAAAAGTGGGATTATTATCACCATTTTACTGATGGAGCAAAGAAGACCCAAGATTAGGGCCTTGATCTTGAACTCACTTACTCTGGAGTGATTCTTTTGATTTATCCAGGAACAGACAGACTCTGGCAAAGCAGGGAACTGAAACCAGATGTCCTAAATCCAGCACCATATCTACAAGACCCGCTATTATTATTATTATTATTATTATTAACAAACATTTATATAGCGCCAGCAGTGTATGTGGCACTTTACAAAGTAACAAAATAGACACGGTCCCTGTCCTAGGGCATACAATCTGACAGATGGGAGCTGGGGAGAGACATAGGAAGGGGAACAGAGGGAGAGACAAGGGGTCTAACATTCATGAAGATGCGAGGTCTCAGGTGCACGTAGTGGTTACGTTGGTTACATTGAGAATAACAGCAGGCAGGTCCATGTGGCAAGGACAAGGGTACACAAACAATAGGTATAGGATAGAGTGGATCAGCAGGATAAAGGGTCAGAGAGCAGAGCAAAAGAGGTGAGTTTTAAGGAGAGATTTGAAGGTATGAAGGGAGGGGGCAAGGCGGATGTGGACAGGGAGGTAGTTCCGGGCATGGGGGGCAACAAAGTAGAAGGGACAAAGGCGGTTAGGGGAGCAGGAAAGGCGTGGAATGGTGAGAGAAGGGACAGAGGAGGAGTGAAGTGCACGGGCTGGAGTATGGAGTGAGATAAGCGCAAAGAGGTAGGGCGGATCCTCTTCCCCATACCATAATTTTTGTTTTAGAATAATTGACTTGAAGACTACTAAGATAGCACAAGTTCTCAAATTCACTAATCGCCCTCTTGGGTTGGAATGGGCCTTGGTCTGGTAGTTGGAATTGGCTCCCCAGTCTCCAAGTAAGAGGGGATGCATCTGCACCAGGGAGCATGGGCCTCCAGGCTCTTGGGTCCCAGCCTTGGTGTAGGTTAGGGATGGGCGAACGCGGTTCAGAAGTTCGGAGTTCGGACCGGACTTGACCAGTTCAGTCGACTGAACTGAACTTCCGAACCGAACTCGATTTTCTAACCGAACCGAATTTCCAAAATCGGCTCTGTTCGCCCATCCCTAAAAGATAATATCCCATTTAGTTCAACGGGGTTTGAATTTACGAACTTTGTTTGGAAGTTCGGAGTTTGGACCGAACTCGAATAGTTCAGTCGACTGAACTTCCAAACCAAATTTCCGAACTGAACTGAAAAACCGAGTTTCCGAACTCGGTTCTGTTCTTCCATTCCTAGTGTAGGTGCATCACCTGTACCTATTATAGCTACATCCCTGCACAAGACCATCCTTTCTATCATCAGTTTTATAGGGATATGTGCATCCAGTCCTGGTGTACATGGCCATGCACTAAATGGGACTACACCAGAATCCATGTAGAGGAACATTCCTAAGAATGCCTCTAGTTTTAAATCACTATTAAGGGGAAGAAACTCAAGGGGCACGAGCCAATGATTTATTTATTTATTTTTGATGCACATTTCATTTCTTACTTACACCTTTATATAAACAAGAAATAATAGTGCAGAGCTGGAGAAAAATCTACCCACAGGTATTTCCTTCTACTCAAGTTTTCATTTTTTTCCCTTTCTTTTTTCTATTTAGACTAAAGGGAAAGTGCCAGATAAAAAATATAAAGGGTGCCTAATTCACAGTGTTTATTCTGTTCTGTCTTTACTGTATCCTGGCCAAAATTTTATCCTAACTCTACTGAAAATAAATACAATGGTACAGATCAGATTTTTACTTTATTATTATAAAATTAGCATTCACTTCCACAATCCCAACCCCTGCCCCCTGCTTGAAAAATATACCCTCAATAAGCTAAGTAACAGCTGGGTGAATCTCTCTTACAACGTATCATATTCCCTGCACAGTAATATTGTTGCTTTTTCACATAACACAAAATTAACCTGTGGAACGTTTTACCATGGGATATTGTAAAAAACTATTGGTATAACTTTTTTTCTAGGAAGGGGGCGTGTATGTTGATGGAGGATAGCACAATCGATGGCTGTTATCCAAGTTGGCTGTGTGGATGAAACCTCTGACCACTGGATGCTGGGAATGAACAATAGGGGATGGATCTCTCAATAGTTGTCCTGTTCTTGTCCACTTCCTATAAAACAACCTGGGCTGGCCATTGTCAGAGGGTAATCTCAGATGTTACATGCTCCCAGGTCACCACAGTGAATCCCCAAACCATGGAAAGCTGCCTAACCCCCACCCGTGGTTCAGCCTGGCCCCATACAGACATGATGGGAGCGGTACCACATCAGGGAAACAGCCAGCCAGGCCACGAACCAGGACATCACAACAGATGTTACACCAATCCCGGACCATGGCAAGAACCCCCAGAAGCCACCGGGACATGGGCATGACCAACCGAGGGCAAAGGAAGCCAAAAGTGCCACAAGGCACCACCCACACCAGAGAAATGAGAAGGGAGGGGGAAGAGGGAGGAGAACAGCTGAGCTGCACACACAAAACATGAAGAAGGAAGTCACGGACAGAGCAGAACACAAACTGCACACACACACCAGCGGACACACGCACAGCAGAAAGGGAAAGTAACACCGGGGGAGGGGCTCACAAAGGGCACACAAGAGCATGAAAACCAATGGGACAGGAGCGGACAGACAGAGACATGGGGACAGGGCACCCCACACACTGAGGAGCAGCCGCTCAGAGGGGGGAAATGGTGAACACCACACTGGGAAGTCCAACAGAGAGCGCCAAAGAAAGGGGGGCAAAGGGCACCAATGGGCAAAGATACAGGACGAGGAAGGCGCCAGAACACAGCGGGACACAGGGGTAGTCACCCAAGACCCCAGGGACAGCACGGGCAGCATGGGGCACCCAACAGCAACACTGGGTGCTAAACTGACAGGGGTTCCCACGGTGACAGAGCAGGGTCACAGGGGATGGGCCACCACTCCGATGAAGTCACTGGAGAGGGCCGAGGCAGGTCCCAACAGCACGGCACCCTGTCCCAGATGAACATGTTCAGCCACCAAGGGACCAAGCTCAGAGCCGCGGACAGCTGATGTTGCAAACCCCCCCAACACACACAAACAAGGGGAAGCTGGGTGCGAGAGCAGGTGAACCCCAGACACAAACAGTCATGGAGATATCGAGGGGGTGTGGGTAGGTCACTGACACAGCCGGGGAGGCAGCAGAGCAAGGGATGCAAGGGTCCACGGGGATCCCTGGTGCAGTTGCCGGATAGCACCCAACAGTGGAACGGTGGATGGAGACGAACCCCATGGGTACAAATGGTAAAACGATGCCACATGGACGTCCGCGGGGTGAAGGCAGACCAGCAGAGTGAAGCTGCATGGAGGAAACAGATGGAGCCAGGACAGCAGCGGGTCCAGAATGGGAACAATGTAGTGGGTCACAGCATGGAACTGCCGGGGAGGTGCAGGGAGCCCATGGTGTAGACAGCAGTTGAGACACTGATGACCCTGGGGAAACCTACAGCCAGCTGCACGGGGTCGGAAAGGGGGGCGGAATGGGCTGGCCCAACAGATGAACGTAGTGTGGCCACTGCAACGTGCCCCGCCGATAGCCCATCCATGCCATGTGGTGGGCAACGAGATAGTAGGCCTCAAAAGGATTGGGACCGGTGAGCCCAAACTGAACATCGGCATGGACCACACATCAGACAGTGCCAGCAGCTCTGGGCCTGTGGGATCGGTCAAGGCATAGTCAGTCTCAGGGGGCCACAACAGCTGCCCGAACTCCAACAGGCTACCGCCTATGAGCAGGGACCTGAGTTGACTGCGTTGCTGCAATTTGCAGTGATTTTTGCAGAATCAGCCAATCCTCTCAGAATCCTCGCAGAATCAGCCAATCCTGACCATGACCCGAGGATAAATAGGCCCCTGGGAGATGAATTGTGGGTGGGTGGGGTCTGAAGGCCCTATGTTTGCGTGAGGGAGGTGCTGAAATTCCAGAGGATTTCAGTTGTGTTTGATTAGCAAAGTTGTGATTCTATATCAAATCTATTGCAAATTTGCTTCCCAGCATGCATAGTTATGCAAATCAAGTTAATTATGCAAATATTAAAGCTCGTGGTGAATTTGCAGAATTTGGCTTCACTGGTTGCAGAATTTAAGATTTTTTGATGCAGTCAACTCGGGTACCTGAATATGAGTCCCCACGCAAATGCTGGTAGCCACGGGCCCCCAGGATGCAGCAGAAGTAGGACACAGGCAGTGCAGGACCACCCTCCACCAAACAGGTCTGGAAGCCGGACAAGGCACATGCAGAGAGAACTGACACCATCTCAGTGGCAGACCAGGACACCTGTGACCCCCTCAACTCTGGAATGTGTCCATCCGGAAAGGGACAGAGGCCCAGCTCTGCTGCATGGAGCCGGCACTCTCATGCGCTAGCTACATATCCAAAGCAGCGAAGGCCTGAGCTCAGACACCTATAGGCATCCAGGAGGGTAGCCGGGGAGATCAGGAACTGCTGCATGGGCTGGGAAGGCCACAGGTCAGCTAGAGCCATAGTCTCCATGTAGGTCCAGCAATGAGGAGCGTCTGTAGAACCGCTGAGCGAGAGCTCCGAAGCAGCACTATAGGGCATGGTGCAGCTGGCGGAGGGTCTGAGAAGCAAGGAAAGAGGGGCCCCACACACCACAGTAGGCAGAGGAGGCATCCAGGGGAGCTCCAAGGACACACAATAAGGGTGCAGGTGGCACCATGGGATAGCTAGGAAGCGATGCATGGGGAGCGGACATGGCACAGCTGCAGGAACTGAAACCAAGTGATGGCCTACACACAGCCAGCTGTGTTATGCAGAAAATGAGCAATCACCCACACATGGCCCCAGTTAGCAACCGACATGCCTGAAGCATAGCACCTCCCCACAAGCACCTGAGCAACCAACACCACCATACCCGCCAGTGAGTGGCACCAGGGGGGCAGGACATACAGGGGTAGTCCTCCCGGTATGGGTGAGCTGTCCCGTTCCAACCAGACCACCCTGTACTGCATAGGCCATAACCACGTGGTGAGGCACCACGGGATAGAGCCCAATGTACTGCAGCCACCGTGGGGGCCTGTGCAGGCTACAGGCCCATTAGAAGGAGCCACAACCTGCAGCACATCAGCTGGAGCGAGCCTCTGAGCAGTGTACGTGACTACTCCCGGAGTCCCGGTGCTCTAGGGGCACCTACCTGCATGGTTTCACACTGGTACCGGCCATGGATGCCAACCAGTGCGGTGCCCAGTGGCTCTTACTGGGGATTGTCACTTAGTGGTACCGCCAGCACACCGAACTCCAGCGGGTCACCACCGAGCTGCTCCAACTGTATGCAGGGATCCGGGAATGCGTGGCCCGGTTCGCTGCAACTAGCCTGCTCGCCCACCACAGGTGCCACCACATCCAGGCCATGCACATGGCGTGCAAGCTGTCTGGGGTGTACCACAGGGCCCTGCTGATTGCACGAACCCACCCAGATGCCCTCAGGGCAAGCAGCTGCCCACCACTACTGGAAGAGGGCGGCCCTCCACAGTGCTGTGATGCTCATGATGCCCACTGAAAGGTGCTGCTGGGCCACGCACAGGGCCCAGCAATGGTGGGAGGGGGCCCTGACATGATGGGATGATGCTGCATGGAGGGTCCATTTAAGGATGGACCAGCGTACCCTCTTGCGACTGGAAGAGCTCATGCAGCCCTGGCTGGAGCGACAGCACACCCCCATGTGCTCCCCAATACCAGTCATTCAGCGGGTGACCATAGTGGTCTGGGCCCTGGCCATCCCAGATTCCTGCCGTTCCATGGTGCAACACTTCGGTGTGGGCCTGTCAACTGTCACCGGCCTCATCTGCGACTTCTATAAGGCCGTGGAGGCGGTTCTCCTCAACTGCGTGATCCAGCTCATGGATCAGGAGGCCGTGATGGCCGGCTTCAAGGCCTCCGGGTTCCCCAATTGCCTGGGCGTGATCGATGGCACCCATGTCGAAATCCTCTTTACCCCCCATGATGATGCAGCTGAGTACATCAACAGGCACGGCTAGCATTCCTTGCAGCTCCAGGCTGTTGTTGATCACTGGGGACAGTTCACGGATATCTTCACCAGCCACTCCGGATGCAGCCATGATGCCCTGATCCTCGCCATCTCCCCACTCTTCACAAGGATGTACAGGGGGGACAGTGTGAACATGCGGATGTCCCAGATAGAGGGGGTGTTGATGTCCCCCTGTATAATTGGGGACCCAGCCTATCCACTGCTCCGATGGCTCATGAAGGTCTATCCACTGGCCAGGAACCAATTGGAGTCCCTGTACAACACCCGGCTGTACACAGCGAGGACCGTGGTTGAGAGGACCTTCGGTGCCCTCAAGTAGAGATGGAGGTGCCTTGACAGCTGTCTGGCATATTCTCTGGAGACCTCCGCCCTCATCATTAGTGGCTGCTGCTTGTTGCACAATATCTGCGAGACCGATGGAGCCACTCTGGGGTATCCCATGCCACATCGGGAGGCTGGCCCTGTCCTGCTATATGTTAATTAGGCTAACTCCAGGGAGTACCGCTATGCAAAGGGAATACCTGCTGCACTTATGAGGCACATATCACAAGTGCCCCTGCCTTGAGGCTACTGGGGTGCCACAACATGGAGTGAGCTGTATATCCCTGGTAGTCCCCGGTGCCCGTGAGCCATATTCCCATACCATGACCTGTGGTTGCTCCCTCCCCTCCGGGTCCCACTAGGTGTTTGCCTCATTGCCCGCTGTGCAGATCCCCTGGCATGGGCATGCTCAACAGGGCCATATTCCCACCCACTGGAAGCACGGTCCCCGAGTTGCATAGCTAAGAATGACTGACAGGAAGTTTACAGTGAATAAAGGTGGATTTATTATGTATACAGTGGTATCCGTGCCCTACTTCCCCCTCCCCCTACCTGTTCCCCCCGACCCTTCCTGCTTCCTGGGCCGACTTCTCCATCACCTGGCGGGCAGCTCCAAGGTTTTTGAGCTGCCCTCACCCGCACTGACATCCCCCTCCCATGTTCCTGACTCTGACACGGCTCCTGTATGTCGTCTGTGGCAGGGGTTGGTGGCTGGATTGGGCCCAGGACTGCCTGGTGTTGCTGTACCTGCCTGGGCGGTTGCTGCTGTCTCATCCCATGTGGGATGGGGAGGTGAATGCGCGGCTTCGGTGGTCTGGGCTGCTGCAGCTGCTGTGGGATAGGCACCAGCGGGGAGATGGGTGGTGGGTGTCGGGCTGCAGCTGGTATTGTTCCTGGGGGTGCTGCTGCCATGATGTAGGCACTCATGGTGCCCACGTGCAGCAGCTGAGCTGTGCCAATCTCATGGGAATGGTCCAGCTTCCTGGAGTGCTCCAAGTCTGCTCCCAGGTAGTCGATGGTCTGCGTCATGCGCTTGAACGCCTCCATCTTCCGGGTGTAGTTCTGTCCCTCCAGCCTCCTCTCCTTTCTCATCTCTGCCAACAGGTGCCTGTTCCTTCCCTCCACCTGCTGCATGGCCCTGTCAGTTGCAGATCCATCCTGTCAATTGATCAATCATTGCCTCCCCCTGCTGAGTGCTCGTAAGCAGGATCTCCTCAGCCAGGTCCTCCTAGTGGCACTGTACGCATGCCCGGTGCTTGAGCATCCTCTGGGCTGGTGAAACGGGTTTCACTTGTGGCCGGCCTGCCTGCACGGGCTCTGGATCTGTGGGATATGGGTTGGGTATGCTTAGTTGGACACGCATTAGCTGCACGTGTACCTCCCCAGATCAGTGCGGGGGGGGGCGCTTGGAGCCCTGCACTTCTGTCCCCCTTTCCCTTGCATGGTCGAGTCCCCTCTGCTCCCTCCCTGTAGCTGTAACCCACAACCTCTCCCATGTTCCCTCATGTCCACCCTTGGCACCCCTTCCAGCAGCTCTGGTGACCATTCCCCTGTGGCCCCTGGGATCCGTGTGTGCCTGTCCATCTGCTCCCCCTTGGCCATCTACCCTTGGTGGACCTCTAGGGATGCCCCCCCACCCACTCACCTTGCTGCTCCGGCTGCTGATGCCCCCCTCCATCTGTTCCTCCAATGGGTGTGGTTGTTACCCTGTGTGGTGGTGGTGTGCCATTGGGGTGGTTGTGTCCTGTCCCCTTGTCCCCCTCACCCCCTCTCTCTCCCGGCCTCCAGTGGGCCCCATCCTTGCCGCTTACCTTCCTCTATGTGGGGCTTCCTTGACACTGGTTCGGAGACTGCAGCTAGTGCAGAATGTGGTGGCTCATCTCCTTATGGGGACAAGCTGGTGGGAGCACATCATCCCCATGCTCCACGCGCTGCACTGGCTGCCTATAGTGTACCGAGCCAGATTCAAGGTGTTGGTTTTGGTCTATAAGGCCCTACACGGTCTTGGCCCTTAATACCCCAGGGACCACCTCACCCTCCACGTCCCAGAGTGACCTCTGCGGTCCACTGGGGGTGCCTTCTTGGAGGTCCCCCAATGAAGAGGGCATTTTCAGTGGCCATACCGTGATTGTGGAACTCCCTGCCAGAGGAAGCCCGTCTGGCCCCAAGTTTGTTGGCCTTCTGCCAGTCCTGCAAGACTTGACTGTTCTCCCAGGCCTTTGGAGGAGGAGAGGGTGGGTTGGGATAGTTAAAATGTGTGTGGGGGGGAGGTAGTGGTTTTTTTTTAGATGGGTTTTAAAATGTTTTTATTTGTTGTGTTTTATTGTTGGTTTTTTACTGCGCTTATGTTGTACGCCACCCCGAGATGCCATTGGCATGAGGGGGCAGTTAATAAATATAACTAAATAAATAAAATAAATAAAATGTACTCCACTGCACCCGGTGCACGGTCCCCCTCTGTTACCTCCACTTCTACCTCAGTAACACCTGCAGTAATTGGGAGGGGTAGTTCCTTTCCCTGCCTGTTCATCCCCCCTTCTCCCATTGCTCTTTCCGTGCTGGCCCCCATGGTATCCATCCCCTTTGCCTACCTTCTATGTCTGTATCTGTGTTGTCCATGGCCTGCACCTCCATAGCTCTCTGTGCAAGTGCTCCCCACATGTCCACTGGCTCAGGATGATCAGTGTGTCATTGTCGTCGGAGGCCCCTGACCCGGAAAATGGTCGTGGGCTCCCCGTGCCTGTCCATGATGGGGGCCTACTGCTCCTCGAGGTCCTGGGCTGTTCATCCTGGGGTGGGAGGCCTTCAGTGTCCGTGGGTGCCCCTGGTGCATCCATGGGTGGTGGTACGTCCTCCCAGGTCCAGCCCTGTGCCAGGGTGCTCCCCACCAACCTGGGGGCCACTATGGAGTCCTTTATGTGCAGAGTCCTATCCAGTGCTTCATAATAAGGTGCTGTCCTCGCTGTATGTCCGGACTTTGGGTTGTTGTCCTTTATGTTTTTGTACCTCCTCTTGAGTTCCTTGGCCTTGGACATGCATTGAGCTGCCAACCTATGGGAACCTACCTCTTCCATTTCACCAAAAATCTCATTGAACACATGCTTGTTGTGCTTGTTGACCGCCAGCTCTATCTGGTTTTCCAGGAACCCCCAGATCTTGATGAAGTCCTGGGTCTCCTGGTATCCCCACTTTTCCCCTCTCTGGTACCTGTTTCCCTGATTCCCCCCCCCCAGCTCTGGTGCTGCCTCCTCCTCCTCCCTGCCGGTGTCCTTTGTGGGTTCTGGGGCTTGGACTCTCTTGCTGTTCTGTGGGGTGGACATGGGGTTGAGTGCTGTGCACATTCCGTTCCGGCTTCCACCACCTGCCCTCATGCCCTCCCTCTGTGGCTGTCCACTACCCTTCCACACACACCCAGCCATCACCCCACCCGTTATGGTCTCCGTACCCGTTTGCATGGGGCCTCTGTCCCCTGTTGGGTGTCTCTCTGCAGAGCGGGTTGCTTCAGGTCCTGTGGGTGCTGCTGCTCTTCCTCCATCGCAGTCTCATTTCCTCTCATCTTGTGTCTCTCCTCTCCACTCTCTTTCTTTTACTTGTCTTGCCTCCACGTTCCTCTGGTGCTGTGTGCCCTTTAAATATCCCTCCTTGTTCTGTTTGTTGGTCGTTGCCTGGCAGTGCCGCTGTGTGCATTCGCCACAGCTGGGGATCATTCTGTGTGATCCCGCCTTGCGGTTGCTGTTCAGACATTACTTTAGGCCATTTCCCGGTGGGAATTGCATTGACCACAATTCTGGAGGTGGTTCCATCCCGAGCTCCGGAACCGTGGTTGGCTTTGGCCCCTACCGGTGATTGACTGGGGTGAACATCTGGATGCCACTGAACAAGCGTTCAGGCTCATTGGCCACGCTGGGGTTTTGTGTGTGGTTCAGTGTGGTTGACTGTGATCGCGTAATGTCTGAAATTACCCAAAGTCATGCTAATGAGTTCAATGATCATATTGACCCACAAGTCATGATGTGAATCCTCCTAGGATGTGGACCACATAGTCCAAAAACACACTGGATGCTTTCCACAGTGGTTTTATTATATCCGAAATAGGGACAGTTCAATAACAGACATTTATAACAACTACCTATTGTGACCCCTCCCTGAACTTCTAGCTTTAAGTCTTGAATTAGGCTCCCAGACTCTACTCCATTTCTTTTTTGTCTACTGTTCCTAAGCCCCACATCCACCTGCTATAGTTGGTGCTCCCTTTCTTGGACTTTATCGCCAGGACCTGAGACAGCTCCCAGTATGAACCTACTTTCCTGAGCTGCTTCTCCCTAGGAACCATGTTCTAGCTTCTGTCTGCTACTCTTAACCCCTAAAAGGGGTAGGGCGGGCCAGAGTGATGGACAGGTGACCTTTAAAGGACCAAATGTCTGATCCATCACAGGCACCTCTTATGATCTAATTAATTACAACAGCAATAAGAGATCACAAGACAGCAATCTGAATGTTTGGTATGAAGAGTGTTTCTGTTGTATTAGGAATCTTAGATTTTCCACATTGGGCCTGCCCTTTTGCTATACAGAAATTGATCATACACAAACCTTGCAATCTTTCTCTGGATAAAATATACTTTTGGTGAAAGGCAGGATGATTAGGCTTTTAAAATGCGGATAAAATTAGGTAACCTATGGTCACATTCAGATGCCCTTGCCCTTAGTCATGCTGAATAATTCCTTACTCCACCAGTGGGTTCAATGATTCCGTCAGTGGGTGTTTTTACACACACATGTTTCCTGGATGTTTTCTGTAACATTCAGAACTTTCGGTGTGTCTAAATCACTCATCCAGATCTTAAACATCCAGATCTTTGAACTTCTGCATGAAACTTCTCCCAGAACTTTTGTGTGTAAAAGGTTCTCCTGGTAAACTGCTTTGCTTCAGACAGCTGTGGTTACTTGGTTTCCATGGCAGTCTGTCACGTCTATAGCTGCGGCTACTTTAGGCTGCCTCAAGGCAGTGTTTGTGTGAAGAATGCATCCAGGAACTGCCTTGGGGCAGTGTGTGTGTGAAAAATGCATCTGGAACTTAATTGTGTATTTGTAAACCCAGAAGATTGAAACATCTGTGACTAAAAATGCCCAGTGTGTCATAAAGTATAGCTCAGCTAGACATGGAAAGTCAATATTTAGCCCTAATCCTTTTTTAGTTAGAAGTGTTGGAACTCTTGAGGTGGTATACAGCATTTCAATTTTAATAGTTCTCAATGTACTACATGCTGACAAATTATAAATACCACGGTAGTTTGCTTTAATACTAGTCCAATATCTGTAAATACCAATGCTTGTTAGATGACAGTTACTATTGTTGTTAGAATTTGAAATGCATAATGAGCATTGTCTGCTTACACAGAGGGAACTCTAATTCCTTTTTTAAATTAGGCAAGTGTCATGCATGGGTTTATCTTAGCCTCATAATTTTCAAGGACAAGGCAGTAATTACCTAGATCTTTTAAAAGCACCTTTCTAAAAGAATGCTGACTGACTTGGCCAGCACTGAGGTCAATTAGCTATCAATTTGATTAGGTCAAATCACTCAGCATGGCGCAACACAATAGACACACCATATTATACCACATAGAAGTTAAATG
>QEPC01009883.1:0-17726 GCA_003113815.1 Sphenodon punctatus | reverse complement strand
GGTGCTGCCTCCTCCTCCTCCCTGCCGGTGTCCTTTGTGGGTTCTGGGGCTTGGACTCTCTTGCTGTTCTGTGGGGTGGACATGGGGTTGAGTGCTGTGCACATTCCGTTCCGGCTTCCACCACCTGCCCTCATGCCCTCCCTCTGTGGCTGTCCACTACCCTTCCACACACACCCAGCCATCACCCCACCCGTTATGGTCTCCGTACCCGTTTGCATGGGGCCTCTGTCCCCTGTTGGGTGTCTCTCTGCAGAGCGGGTTGCTTCAGGTCCTGTGGGTGCTGCTGCTCTTCCTCCATCGCAGTCTCATTTCCTCTCATCTTGTGTCTCTCCTCTCCACTCTCTTTCTTTTACTTGTCTTGCCTCCACGTTCCTCTGGTGCTGTGTGCCCTTTAAATATCCCTCCTTGTTCTGTTTGTTGGTCGTTGCCTGGCAGTGCCGCTGTGTGCATTCGCCACAGCTGGGGATCATTCTGTGTGATCCCGCCTTGCGGTTGCTGTTCAGACATTACTTTAGGCCATTTCCCGGTGGGAATTGCATTGACCACAATTCTGGAGGTGGTTCCATCCCGAGCTCCGGAACCGTGGTTGGCTTTGGCCCCTACCGGTGATTGACTGGGGTGAACATCTGGATGCCACTGAACAAGCGTTCAGGCTCATTGGCCACGCTGGGGTTTTGTGTGTGGTTCAGTGTGGTTGACTGTGATCGCGTAATGTCTGAAATTACCCAAAGTCATGCTAATGAGTTCAATGATCATATTGACCCACAAGTCATGATGTGAATCCTCCTAGGATGTGGACCACATAGTCCAAAAACACACTGGATGCTTTCCACAGTGGTTTTATTATATCCGAAATAGGGACAGTTCAATAACAGACATTTATAACAACTACCTATTGTGACCCCTCCCTGAACTTCTAGCTTTAAGTCTTGAATTAGGCTCCCAGACTCTACTCCATTTCTTTTTTGTCTACTGTTCCTAAGCCCCACATCCACCTGCTATAGTTGGTGCTCCCTTTCTTGGACTTTATCGCCAGGACCTGAGACAGCTCCCAGTATGAACCTACTTTCCTGAGCTGCTTCTCCCTAGGAACCATGTTCTAGCTTCTGTCTGCTACTCTTAACCCCTAAAAGGGGTAGGGCGGGCCAGAGTGATGGACAGGTGACCTTTAAAGGACCAAATGTCTGATCCATCACAGGCACTTCTTATGATCTAATTAATTACAACAGCAATAAGAGATCACAAGACAGCAATCTGAATGTTTGGTATGAAGAGTGTTTCTGTTGTATTAGGAATCTTAGATTTTCCACATTGGGCCTGCCCTTTTGCTATACAGAAATTGATCATACACAAACCTTGCAATCTTTCTCTGGATAAAATATACTTTTGGTGAAAGGCAGGATGATTAGGCTTTTAAAATGCGGATAAAATTAGGTAACCTATGGTCACATTCAGATGCCCTTGCCCTTAGTCATGCTGAATAATTCCTTACTCCACCAGTGGGTTCAATGATTCCGTCAGTGGGTGTTTTTACACACACATGTTTCCTGGATGTTTTCTGTAACATTCAGAACTTTCGGTGTGTCTAAATCACTCATCCAGATCTTAAACATCCAGATCTTTGAACTTCTGCATGAAACTTCTCCCAGAACTTTTGTGTGTAAAAGGTTCTCCTGGTAAACTGCTTTGCTTCAGACAGCTGTGGTTACTTGGTTTCCATGGCAGTCTGTCACGTCTATAGCTGCGGCTACTTTAGGCTGCCTCAAGGCAGTGTTTGTGTGAAGAATGCATCCAGGAACTGCCTTGGGGCAGTGTGTGTGTGAAAAATGCATCTGGAATTTAATTGTGTATTTGTAAACCCAGAAGATTGAAACATCTGTGACTAAAAATGCCCAGTGTGTCATAAAGTATAGCTCAGCTAGACATGGAAAGTCAATATTTAGCCCTAATCCTTTTTTAGTTAGAAGTGTTGGAACTCTTGAGGTGGTATACAGCATTTCAATTTTAATAGTTCTCAATGTACTACATGCTGACAAATTATAAATACCACGGTAGTTTGCTTTAATACTAGTCCAATATCTGTAAATACCAATGCTTGTTAGATGACAGTTACTATTGTTGTTAGAATTTGAAATGCATAATGAGCATTGTCTGCTTACACAGAGGGAACTCTAATTCCTTTTTTAAATTAGGCAAGTGTCATGCATGGGTTTATCTTAGCCTCATAATTTTCAAGGACAAGGCAGTAATTACCTAGATCTTTTAAAAGCACCTTTCTAAAAGAATGCTGACTGACTTGGCCAGCACTGAGGTCAATTAGCTATCAATTTGATTAGGTCAAATCACTCAGCATGGCGCAACACAATAGACACACCATATTATACCACATAGAAGTTAAATGACTTTAACTGCTAAGTGCCAATTCCAGTGCTACATTTTAAAAATCAACCAAGCCCTTGCATATGGGACAGGGGTTTGTATACAGAGAGGTGTGGCATGAGAACAGGGGCAGTAGGAAAGGGCGAACGTAGTTTGGATGTTCAGAGTCTGGACTGAACTCGGTCTGTTCGGACGTCCAAACTGAACGTCCGAACCGAACTCTCAAATGACCGAACAGTTCGGTTGTGTTCGGATGAGTTCGGGAGCAGGAAAAACATCTTTTCAGGGGGGGAAAAAAAGTAAGTTTCTCTTTCAGTTAAGTTTGGTTTCTGTTTCGGTTCAGTTTTGGTTTCGATAGTGCTATTTTTGACTGTTTGGACAAGTTCCGCCAACCTGAACTCAGCTGAACTGAACCATTGAACCCGAACTTGGGTTTCGAACCGAACGACCAAACATCCATTCATCCGAACCGCATTCTGTTCGCCCATCCCTAAGGGGCAGTTGCTGAGAGGAAATTTTTTAAAACCTGCCAGTCCTTTTCTGCATGAATTATGATTAATGATTTTCTACACAAGTCACAATTCATGTAATAGAAGTGGGGAAACTGGTGCCATTTTGGAAATTTATCTGCTGGGGTGTTAAGGTACCAGCAGGTGTGTGTGGGATAAGCAAGAGGGTGGGGAGGAGGAAGGACTCAAATTATGTGACAAATGTGTTAAGGGAAAAGAGACAAGGGGGAAGATTTGGTGTGGGAGCAAGGTATAAGTCAAGTCAAGTTTATTGGTACTGGCTTCCGCCCTGACCATACAAACATCCAACAACAACAAATAAACAAACACAACATCAAATTTAAAATACATAAGATAGCAAATTTATAAAACACAAAACAAAATACAACACAATAAAATAAACAACAATCAGCCTTGGAAAGCCTTCCAATTTAGTTATTGGTCTGACAAATCTGCCTTGCTGCCAAATTGATGACCAATAATGGGCTACTATTTCAGAGAACAATTAGTAAGGCAGCTTTAGATTCCTCAACTCATTTGTGGCTTATTTAATCATGACCTGATCAGTTTACGCTGATTGGCAGCAAGAAGAAAAAAGGTTGCCACAAATGTTAGCTCACTTAGATTCGCCAGATTAGCTAATAGAATCGGTTGTTGTGAGCGATTGACCATCTTACTGTCCAAAAGGGGCTTCAGCCAGGTCTCCCTCAGATAGACATAGTACGGGTAGTTAAATATCAAATACTCTGCTGATTCTACCTCTGACAGAGAACATAAACATTTGCGGTCCCAATAAGGGACTCCTGCAAATCTGCCCTCTACCACCGCAGATTGCGTGAGATCGAAACGGAAAAGGGTAAAATGTTGTCTTAGGTGAGAGTTCACCAGTATATCTAGGTAGGGTTCCCTCCTGAATAAGGTCTTGCTGGGGGCCACCCTCCATTCCTTAAGCACAGCACGATCCTCCTGGATTGCTATGTCTCTGGATCTTTGCTGAACTGATAGCCTTATACCAGCTAAAGATTGTCCTGCAAAATAATGGAACAAGAACCCCAATTTATTTAGCACTGTGGCCACATATTGGGTACTTTCAGACGATACGGGGCCCTTTGGCCCCGTACCGGAACCAACGTCTTCGTTCCCCGCCGGGGTCACCCCTGCACGGCCCAACAGACGTGCCGGGGGGATCCCGGCGGGGAAAGTGGGAGGGGCCGGGGCCGCGCGGCGCAACGTGCGGCCGCACGGCCCCGCCCCCTCCACGCACCCCGCCGCCCGCCCTCCGAGGAGACGGGCGGGCGGCGGGGCCAATGCGGCCGCCGCGTCTGGCCGATCGTGCCACGGCCCGGGATCCCGCCGGGGATCCCGGGCCGTGGCACGCGGCCAGACGTTACTTTTTGTTGGCCACGGCCCGGGGTCCGTTTGACCACGCTTCCCGGGACCTTCCCCCGGCTAGCCCGGGAAGCGTGGTTCAAATTGACCCCATGTGCCGATTGAGCGTGGCCAACATCTGGCGGCCGCCAAACAGACGTGCGGGACACGGTGACCCCATGTGGGTATTCACCGTGGTTCACCGTGTCAACGTCACGTCTGAAATCACCCATTGTTTCCAGGGGTAGGTTCTGGCTCCCTCATGCTGCAATTCCTTCCTCAAGCAAAGAGCTTGTAAGGAGTTGGGTGGACAAGCCAGAAGCTTGACCCAATACCTTGAGAGGGTTAGCCTAATATGAGGCTCTATTAAGAGGGTATCATGCTCAGCTCTAACAACCGCACCCAGGATACTAGCCCCCATTTTAAGAATTCCACATAGGAAGTGATTCTGGACCAGTTCCAAAGGCAAATAGTCCGAGAGGATAGCACATTTGGCTCCAAAAGTTAACATAGGGACAACTTTTGTGAGAAAGACTTCTAATATGGTGGAAACAGGTATTCCATATGAGTAATTGTAGGCCTTGAGGAGGGTCTTTGCAGTGATAGAAGATAAACGGGCTCTGTTGCTAACATGCTGAGCCCATGTACATCTGGAGGTGAAGATGATACCCAAATGTAAACATTTGTTCACCACCTCCATAGCCAGGCCTGAGACCAACCATTCTAATTTCCTTTGGGACTTCCTCCCAACTATCAGAATTTTTAATTTTTTTATATTTACCTCTAGTCCATTTTGTAAGGAGTACTCCAAGAGACCCCCAATCGCAGCTCTCAATCCCTTCTACGTCTGAGCAAATAGAGTCAAATCATCGGCATATTGTAGTGCATAAAGCGGATGACCCTGGACCTTCGGTGGATGCAAGTTGCAGCTCTTGACGACGAGCAAGGTATATGTATGTGTGTGGCAGATGAGGAAGGCAGAGAAAGAAGAGAAGTTCCATGAAGGAAACAAATTAAACAATGGGGAACACAGTCCAAAAAGTTTGGGAATGCTAAAATGGTAAATGCACCCTGTAGCTGTACTGTGATGACAGCTAGAGCTCACGTAGTCTCATCCTTTCATTTAATGAGTCTTGGCAATTTTGAAATGTTCACCTTCCAGTCTTTTCCTCCTGGCATTTTTTTTTTAATTTTAATTGTTTGTGTTTTTTTTTGCAAGAAGGGAATATTTTAATTTTATTTTAGAATATTTGAATCAAAACTTCTCAGTCATTTTTGAGTGCAGAGGAAGATGTTCACCCCAGTGAGAGGAATATGCGCTTGCTGTTTGTTTTAAAAAAGAAAAATGGTACCTCATCTGAAAGGGCTCTTGAATTCTATCATGCTGGAGAAGACACTTGAACTCTGGCACAGAGATACGTTCCTACACTAAATACTCACCTTTTGGTAGTGCAGTAAACACTTTTGACTAAGCTAGAAAGGCCTACAAATGCACATAGAGATATTTTTAGAAAAGTGTGGTTAAAATAAAATTCTACCAATCTTCTGTTTTCCCAGAACATAAAGGGTGCTTATAGATGGACAGGCTTCCCTGGTGCTGGCTGTATCAGCCTGCTTCACCCTCAGGTGACTGATCCGTGCCCCTCCAGCTATGCAGCCGGAGAGGCAGCCCTGCTCCCGGCACTCCAGGAAATCCCAGAGCATTGGCAGCAGAGTGGGTCAGTCAAACCCAGGGCACTGGCCCAAAGTGGAGCAGCAGTTTATCTAATGCACAGACCCACATTGCTGCTCTGCAGGCTTGGGAACCTGCTGAGTCCGTCTGATCCTAAGCCAGTCAGGCTGGAAGTAGGCGAACTCGGGTTTGCACCCACCAGAGCATCTCCGGGGGTGGGTAACTCCATGTCTGTCTAAAAAGCCACCCAATGGCCTAAAAAAATTGATGGAAATTAGAGTTTATAGATTTACTACACATATTCAAAAATGGCTGGAATAATCTGTGCTTCTTGGTGCTGTCTAGGAGCTCAGATCAGAGTTGAAATGAATAGACATTTTTATACTCGGAAATGTTATTTGTATTTTCAGATAGCCCACAAAATATCTAAATCAACCTGAAAATAGCTGATTTGGGTCTATCTGAAAATTCGGATCTTTTTGGTTTTTGGCGATTTGGATCGTTTACATTTATTTGGATCATTAACATTGCAGTTTGTTCTCATTGATTTCAGTGGGGAAAAATGCATGCAAAGAATTTGAATCTGAATAGACATCCGAAATGATTAAAGACATCCAAAATTGAAAAATCCAAATCCAAAATTCGCCTTGGAGTCCCACCCCTAGTATTTACCATGGAAATAATATTTGGATATTAATTTATTCAGGTGTTTTATTTTGGCTATTTTGGTCACTTTGGAATTTGTGTCACTTTAATTTGGTGTTTCAGCCAATTCAGTATTTTGGTTACTTTGTTTTGACCCTATTTCATTTGATAGCACTACAGTAATGAAGGAAATGAAACAAAATAATGAGTGAAATAAGCAAATTAACTACACAAAAGAGATATTTGCTTCTGCAAATGAAGTGTAATCTGAATAGTGGTTGATAACAGCTTCATCAAACCCATTTGGAAGTGGATAAAATAGAGCTGAAATGAGTACCCACAAAAATGGGTATACGCAACAAATTTCTGGTACTTGAATCAACCCTACAACTTTGGGTACCAATCGGTACCCATTTTGTACACTGGGTGGACTACAAAGATGTTACAGTCAGAAATACATTTATGCGTTAATTGCTTATTCCATCAGGAAACTTTATCCAATCCTTCTGAAAGTTGTCATAGGGTGATTTCAGACGTTACAGGCGGGCGGTTCACCACAGTAGATCCCCAGTGGGGGTGAACAAAACAACCACGCCCCGGGGCGAATAAAAGCCCCAAACAGACATGACGGGACCGGGACCACGACCGTGAATCGGGTTGACAGATCACGGATCGGGGCAGCGCAACAGATGTGACGCCGATCCCCAGGCATGGTCAAAACTCCCAGAAGACACCAGGCAGGGGCGGGACACAGACATGGCCGCCTGAGGGTGAACGAATCCAAAAGGCACACAAGGGAATGCCCACACAAGGGAAACGGGAAGGGAGGGGGGAAGAGGGAGAAGAGGCTGACAGGTACCACACACACAGCACGCACACAGACAGCGGAGCCACAGTGGAACACACAGCACGACCACACACCCGGGCACACACACACACACACACACACACACGCGCGCGCACGAACACACACAAGGGAAAGGTCGGGAAGGGGGGCAGGGGCGCCTCCCTCCTCGCTCCATCCCACCATGCTTGCCTGCTGCAGATTTCCATTTAAATCTCCCTCCGGTGGTTGTGTTGTTGCTGGTTGCCTGCATTGTCCACGGCTGGGGCTCGTTTCCTTTGGTTCCGCCCGGGGATTGGCATCCAGATGTTACTTTTTGTTGTTTCCCGGTGGGGATCTCTTTGACCACGCTTCCTGGTATTTTGCGCCAGGGAGCCCGGGAAGCATGGTTGAAATTGACCCCATGTGGGTATTGAGTGTGATGAACATCTGGCGCACGCCTAACAGACGTTCAGGGCTCTTTGGCCCCGCTGCGGGATTGAGCATGGTTCACTGTGGTTGAGTGTGATCTCGTAACGTCTGAAATCACCCATAGTTAGTAAACATAGGGAGGGGTATAAACATGCCACGGTTCATCCAAATTATATGGGAAAAAATTTTTTTACAGCCAGGAATGTATCTGCATATTTTTGCAAAACAACACAATTCAACTGCTTATAAAAGTGGATTTCTTTGCCCAATCTTCCTGAAATTTGGTACAGTTAGTGCCTTCTATTGTAGGCAGTTCTATTGTAGGTACAGTTAGTGCCTTCTATTGTAGGCATAAAATGTTTCATTCAAATATAATGAAAAACACAAAAGATACAGTCAAAAATGCATTTTCCATTGAAACCAATGGAAATCGAAAACAAAAATGAAAATTTGATTGTTATGAAACTGAAAATGATATATTCAAGTAATGAAGCCAAAAATGAAAACAAAGAATGATACAGCTCCCTGGTGCACACCTCTACCACCTGTTGACCATAAGGAATCTACATCCAGCACACTCAAATCCCCCTTCCTGGAGATGGCTGGCTTCAGCTCCAGTGGGGAGTGAAGCCTATTTACTGTTCCACCAACCAGCAGTGGCCAAAATGCAATCTTAGGGTACTTTCAGACGATACGGGGCCCTTTGGCCCCGTACCGGAACCAACGTCTTCGTTCCCCGCCGGGGTCACCCCTGCACGGCCCAACAGACGTGCCGGGGGGATCCCGGCGGGGAAAGTGGGAGGGGCCGGGGCCGCGCGGCGCAACGTGCGGCCGCACGGCCCCGCCCCCTCCACGCACCCCGCCGCCCGCCCTCCGAGGAGACGGGCGGGCGGCGGGGCCAATGCGGCCGCCGCGTCTGGCCGATCGTGCCACGGCCCGGGATCCCGCCGGGGATCCCGGGCC
The DNA here is from genome assembly GCA_003113815.1 of Sphenodon punctatus. Taxonomy (NCBI): domain Eukaryota; kingdom Metazoa; phylum Chordata; class Lepidosauria; order Sphenodontia; family Sphenodontidae; genus Sphenodon; species Sphenodon punctatus. The sequence continues at coordinate 8,935 of QEPC01009883.1, read as the reverse complement.
GTGGCACGCGGCCAGACGTTACTTTTTGTTGGCCACGGCCCGGGGTCCGTTTGACCACGCTTCCCGGGACCTTCCCCCGGCTAGCCCGGGAAGCGTGGTTCAAATTGACCCCATGTGCCGATTGAGCGTGGCCAACATCTGGCGGCCGCCAAACAGACGTGCAGGACACGGTGACCCCAGGTGGGTATTCACCGTGGTTCACCGTGTCAACGTCACGTCTGAAATCACCCTTAACTTTGGCTCTTCTTGGTTTTTGAGTGCTTCATATTAGAAGCTGATATTAAGGTAAACGAAAGGGAGTGGTGGGAAACAACTTTGTAGATGGTTTGACTGATTATTATTATTGTTGTTGTTTGGTTGTTTTTTGTTGTTGTTTTATTTTATTATTTTTAAGGAACTGGTGACTTTTCAAAGCTGTCCACGGGTATGAAATGTTAGCATTAGTCTCGTTTTTATAAAGCAGTAAATAGCAGGGAAAGAAAAGTTAAAAGCCTTGGTGTGTGTATGTAATTTTAATTTCAGTTTGAAAGCCAGCTAATCAGCATGTCCATTTGTGAATGCAAGCTTAGTTGTGAGAAGTCATCTTTTCCCCTTTTCCAGTTAAACCCTGCAAAAAGCAAGCATTCTATCATAAAAAGTCAAAAATGAATCACAAATGAGTCACTACCTTTTCTGCTAAATGTCTTCAAACTAATTATAAGATTTCCCAGAAGATGTTGTACATTTCTTAGTGTGATTCTTCTCTAAATCTCCTCCTTTTATTACATTGCAGTGGAGTAACTTTTCAATAATTTTTTTTCTGGGGATGCTGGATTCCCTTCACCCCAATAAGCCATACCGCCTGATCTGGAACTGCTGGGTGAGGAAATGTGTGGGGGACACATCTGTCATGTCCCCTGCTATAATTACACCCATGTTATATAGCCTGGGCTAGGCATACCTCTCTCATACCTCTGCTTAAATGCCTTCTTTTATTTTTGTGGAATGTGCAGAAATTTGCCTTTTTAAATTAGCTCTTGGGGTATTTCCATAGTCCCGGTTTTGTTACCTACCATTAACTATTTTTATGTGAGGGCAAAAAGGCCCCTGAGGTAGACACATACCCTAACTCATTTTAACATGGGGTAGATTTATATTCTAGCCTGAGGTAGAAATCTAACCCATCACATTTCATGTTAGTTTACACATTCAAGCAATTGAAGTGCCAAAGCACTGGCATAAAAATCTACCGCATGAACCACACAATGTTGTATTTTTCAAGGGATTTTAAAAATGCCTATTTCTCAATTTTTCCCTTTCCATGGGACACTTGTTTGTGATTTGCATTAGTTGTCTGTACGGCTCCAACCTGGACACTGCGACACTTCTACCACAGCTCCAGCTCTGAAATATTTTCTATTGGTGTTTTTCTTATTACATGTCAGTATCCTTGTTAATAAATTCAAAGAGCTTTTTGGTAGCACAAAAAAGTATTTTTGCACGCAAATGAGTGTCAGAAACACGCTAAATGTTATATTTGTGCACTTGCCTGGAACTATCTCAGTCTGTAAAAGCATGCAAGAAACCTTCTGCAAATGAAAAGCAAAAAAAATAATAATCTAAGTTTGATGAATCCTTCTCTAAAATACAATAAGCAGTAGCTCAAGCCCCTGCCTTTTCCTTCCTCTTTTAAGCTGATGGAAAAGTAATAATAATAAATAATTAATTTCCCTGATGGACCTAGGTGCTGCCTTCACTACTTTTAAGCAGAAACCCAAGCTCTGCGGTTACTTAAAAAGCAAATGTTATTACCAATAACTCCATTCAAATAAAAAATAACTCAGCAAATGCTTGTATGTCACCAAATTGGCAACCAAAGCCCTTGCTGGAGTCTTAACTTGCAGCTAAGGAAATCCCTACATTTTAATTTTACCCATGCAGTTTGCTTTGATATACTATTGGAAATCCATTATGTTTAATATAGTCTGAACAGTAATGCTATTTTTAAAGTGAAGGGTAGAAAATTTCTTAAGTTAAGACTCTTAATGAGGGTAATGACTGTTTATGTACTATGAATATTTATTTATTTATTAAAATTTATACACCAGTCTTCCCCGAAGTCTCAGGGTGGTTTACAAAAGCAGAACTAATAATAATAATAAATAAATCCCTAAACATTTCTACCCTCACTTCAAACCTCTCCCCATCCCAACCTCTATCCCCACCTGCCAAAAGCTCTGCCAGACAAAAAGGTTTTACTTCGCCTTCAGACTATGTTCAAGCTCGGGCTCTGGTGGACCTTCCATGTGAATTTAATTTACCTGCAGGAAACCAGAGGAAACCCCCCCGACACCCTGTCAAAAAAAACCCCAAACCAACCCTCCCTCCCCCCTCAAAAAAACCAACTTGGTTAGAAACAACTAATAAAGCAGCACTTAGTAGGGGGAAAGGTTAAGAAAATAGCACAGTATTGCAGTGAAAAAGGGTGTTAATAGAGAAGAGATTCCCTCCCTTTGCCCCAGATTTACCCACCTGTCTGAAGGGTGGCCACCAGATGTTTGCCCAGTTTGGACTGGTACAGCTCTGCACAACATCATCCCCAGAAAGGTGGAGCATGCTGTGTATGGTAACCTAGCCTGGGACCACTTCTAATCTCATTTGGGGAGTCACAGGGTGGGCTATGTTCACGACCATAGAGTCATGGGGTTTAAACAGATATGATGCTAACCACCCTTGAACCACCCTTTAACCACCCTTGGTGGTTATTTATGCATGTTGCAGGGCTTTATTGGTGCCCTATGCAGCCCTGAAACATGCATAAATGACCACCAAGGGTGGTTAAAGGGTGGTTAGCGTCATGTCTGTTTTCACCCATGGTTACAGCCTAGATTGGTCATGGGAGCGACTGCACCTTTATGGTGGAGGAGGGAAACCACGAGCCTGTATGCCGTGGTCTTTGTGGGGCCTGCATGAGGTGGTCACAGACCAGCTCCAGGATCCAGCAAGCTTTCATCCTGTGAGTTAACACCCAAAGTTAGAATTCTCTCAGCCAGAACTTCCAGTTCACCATCAGACACATAACATTCTTCCTGAAAACAAAGTTCTATTCCCAGGGACAGTGTCTTGGGCATCCCTGACAGTGGCCAAGAAGGAAAAGCTACAAGTTTCTAAAACTTGCTTGTCTGTAGGGATGTGCGAACGCGGTTCAGAAGTTCGGAGTTCGGACCGAACTTGAATAGTTCAGTCGACTGAACCGAGCTTTCGAACCGAACTCGAATTCGACCAAACTGTTTGGTCAAATCTGAACCAGTTCAGAAGGCCAAAAAACCCAGTTTTGAATGTACTAACTTGGTTCAGATGTTCGGAATTTGACCAAACTCTAGGGATGGGTGAATGTGTTTGGAAGTTCAGATCGAACCCGGTCTGTTTGGTCAACCGAACTGAACTTCCCAACCGAACTCGAATTTAAAACCGAACTGAACCGAACCGAATTTCCGAACTCCATTCTGTTCGCCCATCCCTAGTGGCAACACACACCAAAGAAAACTGGTTTTGAATGGCTGAACTTGTTTCGGAAGTTCGGAATTCGACCAAACTTAATCTGTTCGGTTGACCGAACCAAAGTTCCGAACCGAACTCGAATTTTAAACCGAACCGAACTGAACCGAATTTCCAAACTCGATTTCAAACCAAACCGAACCGAATTTCCGAACTGCATTCTGTTCGCCCATCCCTACTGAACTCGATTTTCAAACCGAACCGAACCGAATTTCCACTCAGTTCTGTTCGCATATCCCTACTTGTCTGAACTTTTTCGGCAGTGATGCCAACTTGAGACCTCGCAAGACGTGACACTTTGCCTTCGTCTTTCAGCCCCAATCCTCTTCCTCTGCAGGCTGGGGGTAACACTGAAGCTGGGGACAGGAGGGCATGAGCTGGCCCTTCACCCAGGGCCAGACGTAGGAATTTTGCACCCCTAGGCCCTTCTCCCAGTCCTAGTCTTGGTGTCCCGCTGCTGCTGAGCTACTAGCAGGCAGACGGCAGAGACAGGTGAGGGATGGGGACCCAGGAAGAAGGCTTCAGCTGCAGGCAGCACCTGCCTGCTGTCATTCTCATCGTAACCAAGCCAAGTCCATGCACTTGAGACCTCGCATCTTCAGGAATGTTAGACCCCTTGTCTCTCCCTCTGTTCCCCTTCCTAAGTCTCTCCCACAGCTCCCGTCTCTCAGATTGTAAGCCCTAGGGGCAGGGACCGTGTCTATTTTATTACTTTGTAAAGTGCCAGGTACACTTCTGGCGCTATATAAATGTTTGTTAATAATAATAATAATAACTTGGGTACAGATAGATTGCTGAGAAGGTGCCTCTTCCAACTTGGTCCACCATACTGTGCACTAAATCTGACCAAATCATGGAGACATTCTGTCTCCAATTAAGTCCAAATTTACATTGTCTCCTTCCCATCACCACACACTCAGCATATCTCACAGATAGCATTTTGCACACCTGGGATAAAACGGTCACTTAATATGGCATGTGGATGGTCAACTCTGTTTTTTGAACTCCTGTATAACAGAATTTATATGTTTAGGTCATATAAACCAAGGGTTTATATGTTCACTTAAAATGGGGTGTGGATGATTGAGGCATATACATGTATTTAAATGTTATATAGATAGCATATTTAAAAAAATTGTTATTTGTTTTATTTGTTTTAATGTTACTTGAACTTGTAAGACTCCCTGAAGAGATAGGGTGGGATATAAATCCATGTAATAATAAATAATAATAATAATAATAATGTTTAATACACTTCAGCATAATGCAAAATAAGCCTTGCATTGTGTAACTCTGGCTCTGTTCATGACTTTCCAATTAGTCTGTTTTGATTAGAAGAGGTACAGTTTTAATAAATGAGAAGTCTCACTCATTGCTTAAAATGAAACCTTTTGGCTTTCTTGGGTGAAGGCGATTAACTCTTTCAAACTGAGGGAGATCATACCTAGTCTTACTCTACTTCTGGGATAATTAACTAGATGGTAGGTATGGGCGAATGCGGTTTGGAAGTTCAGAACTCGACCAGTTCAGTCGACCAAACCGAACTTCTGAACCGAACCGAATTTTCAAACCGAACCAAACCGAATTTCCAAACTCGGCTCTGTTTGCCCATCTCTAAAAGATAATATTCCTTTTAGTTTAATGGGGTTTGAATTTCCGAACTTTGTTCGGAAGTTCGGAGTTCGGACCGAACTTGAATAGTTCGGTTGACCAGACCGAACTTCCAAACTGAACCGAACCGAATTTCCAAACTCTGTTCTGTTCACCCATCCCTACTAGATGGGCCCATCAAAGGATGTCAATGAGCATTAGATGAGATTTCTCTGCTTATGCATTAAAGCAAATACTACATCACTTTGATGCACAAGATGTTAGTTGCAGAAGGAAGAACAGGTCAAACTCATGTACAACGAGGTGTCACAGCTTAAAGTCTACTCACTGGATCTGTGTCCTCAATCAGAAGCTTGTTAAAAATGCATTTTCAGTTCTAAAGAGTTTTCTAGGTGAACAAATTAAAACCATTCATCCCTAGCATGCTTTGGGATGCTTTGTATTCTGTTTTTTTACCTCCTGAATATATTTTGTGTTTGCTTAGGAGAGTGAAACAACTCTGAAAGAATAACACCACTCACTGATGATTGATATAAGCCTGGGTCAACAGTTTGTTCAAAGTAAGAAATGACGTGTGGTGCCCATCCATGCCTGTAATGTTTCTACTGTGTAATTGTTTTGAATAATTAAGCACAAGCCAAGTGATGCAGATGATTACCTAGCAAGTTCCTGCATGTACCACATGCCCTGGCAAATAGATTTTAATTGATCCCTAAGTTTTAACCTCTCCACATCCACACCTCAGAGGTACACAATAGGCCAGGGTGATAGGTGGATTTCAAAGAGATTCAGATCCACCTGTTCTCTAACTATCCTTTGCTGGGGCTTACTGAGGCGTTATGAAGCACCACAACCTATAATGCTTGTTACAGGGACAACAGTCCTAGTATTGTGGACGTTACGCTCCATATTGTTAGGGCTAACAGAAGATTGCATTGTCTATATTTCTAGAGAAGCAAGTGGCTATTTTGTTTTGGTCTCTGATGAAGTTTCTCCAGCCTTCTGGGTGTCTTCCTCAGCACCATTTTGGAAAAGGATGTGCATGCTCAGAATGGTCCCGATAGCCATTTTGTGCAGGTGCAGTGTTTTTTATTTTATTTTTTATTTTATTTTTAAAAAATCACTGTACATGCGCAAATGACTGCTGGATCAGACCAGTTGACCTTTCCCAAAATGCTGCGGATGATGCCAGCTTCATTTTGGAAAAGGGCTGTGCTTGCACAGAACGGCCCCTGTGGCCATTCTGCGCATGAGCAGGCATGAAAACAGACGGGGTTTTGTAAACAAAAATGAAAACTAACCAAAAAAAATGTATGGGTTGCCTTCTACACAGTCATCATATTCTGGTTATCTCTCTCTCTGCCACTCTCATGCTTTTGCAGAAATAACGTGTGCCACTTATGGGAGCAATCCAGCTCCTATTGAAGTCAATGGCTAAACTCCTATTGACTTGTATGGAGCTGGATTAAGCCCTCTATTGGTATGGAAGCTTCCTAGCTCCTAATAGATGCAAAGAAGGCTAGTGTTCAGGAATGGCAATCTTCTATTGGACCAACTGTTGGTGCAAACAAGCAAGCTAATGGGTCACACAGGGTTCTTTCTCAGATATGCAGCATAGCCAGTAGAAACGTATAAAATGAGCAAATGTAGGGCAGGCATATATGAGGGGCATCGAATAAGTGGGAGTGGATAGAGCAGGGTGGCAGGTGGGGAGGGGAATAAAGAGAGAGAGGGAGATGTGCCAAACATTTTAAAACAGCTGTAAAGTTATATATTGGTGTAGAAGACCAAGAGACACTAGGTAGTGGGAAACACACAGAGAAGGCAAACGTATGGGTAGGGGGTATAGTGGGAAACAACTTCTCCGGTGAAGGGGATACACATAGCAAAGAAACTGGGTTCATAGTAATACAAAGGTTGACTATTCAGCTGACAGGGTCAGTTACAGACAGCGATACAAAGTGGTTAGAATGATTTTTAGGAAGCTGGCACAGAGGATATAACAGTACTACTACTACTTTCTTTCTATAGCACTACTAGTCATACGCAGTGCTGCACAGATACACACAACATAAAGACAGTCCCTGCTCCATGGAGCTTACAATCTAATCAAGAAACAAAGACAGTCAACTACAAATAAGAGTCTTCCTATGAATAATGGACTACAGGATGCAGGTATTCAGAGAGTTTATTTATTTCAGTTAAAATGGTTGAAATCCACAAGGCTATGATATGAATATGGCCTGGGTTCATTATTTAAAAGTGATCTCAAAGAAGTGGGCCTTTTGTTCCAAGCCTACGGTGCAGCAAGGTGGAAAGCGCAGAGTCAGGAGTTGGTGATGGAGGAGAAGGGCACAGATAAGAGCATCTTGCCTGATGAGCGGATGTCATGAATAGGGGAGTAGGGAGAGATAAAAGAGGAGCTCCAGAGCGAAGACACTTGTAGGTGAGTAAGAGAAGCTTGAACTGCATGTGGAAGTGCATGGGGAGCCAGTGTAGTGACTTGAGGAGAGGGGTCACATGGGCCTTTTTTACACGGACGCTGCTGCCAGCCGGGTGGGTGGAGATGGCCCGGTGGGCGAGCACACCCAGCGAACACCCGGCGGCGCTGATCAGGGAGACGTTTACACAGACAGCACCTTGGGGGGTTGTGGGACAGAAGGGGAGGGGCTGGCACATATCCAGCGGACAAACACCCACCCTGGGAAACACCGAGAAAACACACATGATGTTTACACAGAAGCCCAAGACAGCGAATGGTGGGGAAGCCCCGCCCAGAACAGTAATGTGACAACATGGCTGACTGAAGGCAAATGAAGCCATGTCATACAACTCTGCCCCTGAACCACCAGACCCTGCACGGGTGGGGTAGGAAGAAGTAGGGATGACAGGAGACACAAAGGAGTGGCCCCCGGCCAGTCCCATGACAGAGGCCACACAGCCGGGTGCCACAAACCCCCCACAAACCAGAACCCACCCACATATAACTGTAAACACAACAACACAGGGAAGGGCTGCATGACTGAGGAGGCGGGGGACCCTGGTGAGGGGGGCTGGATGGGGCCCAGGGGAAAAAGTCAGAGCCCTGAAGCAGCAGGGGACCCCAACACAAACACCCAACCCCCCATCAGAGCTCCTGCACACACAGTCCCAAGGCCCCCGAACACCAAGCCGGGAATGGGACACAGGCAGTCATGGCAGCAGGGATGGACGCCCACAGCACAGCTGAGTTGGTTGCGGATGACGGGGGGGAGGGGACACCAACTGCCAGAAAAGCTGCTTCAGTTCTCCAAACACCAAACATGGATGTGTGTGGGTGAAGGGGGGTACCACCACAAAGGCAGGGAGGGGGCCAGGCACCAGAACAACAACCAAGGGGACGGACTCCCGATCCAATGGACCACAGGAAAGGGGGGCACCATGAGAGGGCCAGAGGGGGACATAAGGAAGCCAAGACAGTCAGCCGAGTGACCACAATGCCCAGGACAGGGAAACCAGGGTCAACCCCAAATGATCCGACAGAGCTGCAACACAACCTACAACAGGTGGGGGGGAACTCGAGATACCCAATCCCTGCCAGGCGACCATGGCACAACCACCACAAAGTGCCCACACAATTGACCAGCTCAAAGGGGGGGAAAGGACACACAACTGGAGAAGGGGGCAAAGCAAGTTTAATAACACAGGGAAACAGAGTGGAACACAGAACAGGGACAAGGGATCTGGGGAGGCGGCACACAGAGGGTTGGTGGGGAGGATCCCCACCCTCAATAGGGATGCCAGCCCC
>QEPC01009864.1:1293002-1335399 GCA_003113815.1 Sphenodon punctatus | reverse complement strand
CCCACTAGGTCCCCATCCTCCCTTCCCTGGCGCCTGCTGGCCTATTCCCTCCCCAGGTAGTGGGGATCAAGGAAGGGGTGCAGGGGCCTAGCACTGGCCTCCAGCCCACTTCCCTGCACTCAGACTTGATTTACCAACTTCTGAAGTTTCCAGGTCTCTTCTGTGAAACTTTGGAACTCGGTAAATTGAGTTCCAGCTTTGAATGCCCCAGTCCTCGGTGTTTTCCGAGGAAAACCGAGGACCGAGTTTCAGCACTAAATAAATTCACTCTTTCTTCCAGCACTACTAATAAATAATTCCTGACGAGGTAGGTAAATAATTCCTTATCCCCCTTTAACAAACAGGGAGACTGAGGCAGTGACTCACCCCAGGCCACAGACAAAGCCAGTGAAGAGAAAGACTGGATGCGAGCCTGGGATGGAATACATCCGGGTTCACTTCTTTGCCTTGACACTGATTTCCTGTATGATCTTGGTCAAATCACCTAGAGCCCTCAGTTCCCCTGTAATGAAATGTGGGATAATAGCTCCTTGCTAGCTTATGGGGACACAGACATTATGATGTGACAATGGAGGCCATAGGATTAGTTTACAGCGCAATCCTCCAGCTGTTTGGTGCTGGTGAAAGTTCATTCATTTCAGTGAGATTTGCACTGGCACCGATGATGCTAAACTACTTGAAGATGGTGCTGTTAACTAGATAGTTAATAAAATAGCCTTGGATGTCCAGCACTCTCCATTCCTACTCCCACTCTCTGGACCTTGGACCCACATCCCCCACAGAGCACCTCCTTCCTCCACAGGATCAGTTACATTCATTTACCCTGTGCAGAAAGTGTTAGTTAATTATTCACTAACCAGCAACCTGTTCAGCAAATCTGGTTCCAAGCTACGTCCCACCCAGGTTTACTCCTTCTCTTTCCAAGGAGAAGGTCAGAGATCCCAGCAGGGAATAGGTTAGAGCAGGGACAGGAAACCCTTTTCCTGCCATGGGCTAAATTAGTAGATAGGCTGTAGAGGAGTTGGGAGCAGGGACACTTAAGGAGTTGTCAGGATGGAGGAAGAAAGGGGATAGTCCAGATCATGGATCTATACTAGGGCTGAAATGCGATCCCGCAAAAGCAAGCTATCTCATCTAAATCCCAGTTCTAAATCCCAGTTTTCAGCAGACGAACCAAGAACTGGGACTGTCTCACATTGCGCATCCACACCATGGTCGCCAACCTTAGATTTTGGTTAAGGGCAGCAGCCATTTCGCACAAGCGCAAGATAGTCCAGTTGATATTTTACACGTGTGCAGTCCGCTGCCCTTAACCAAAATAGTGGCGGCCATTTTGCATGCCTCGGATGATTTTTTAATTTTATTTTACTTTCTTGCCCAAGAACTTGCTCCTGGCTCTGGTCTCTACTTGTGGCTGATTTCTTAATCTCTGTTTCTTGCTGGGTGTATTTTTTCTCCGCAGATAGTTGGGGTGTAGCAGGTCCTGCAGTGGCTCAGGGGGCTGGACTATATTTATTTATTTATTAAAATTGGATACCTCGCCCCTCTTGCCCATGGCAACTCGGGGCAGCTGACAATATAAAATCTATAAGAACAATAAATACACTAAAACATCAGTACAAAGTCAATTCATTTAGACACAGAACAGAAAAATCCCTGGAGTCCACAAAACCCCCAACCCACCCCCACTCCCACCCCACAGCCCAACCCACCCATCCTCCTCACCAAATGCCTGGCAGAACAGCCATGCCTTGCACTGACGTTGGAAGGACAGGAGGTCCAGGGACAAACAGACCCCCATCCTGAGGGAGTTCCACAGCCGCGGTGCTGCCACTGGGAACACCGCCTCCATTGTCGCCCCCTGGAAAATGCAGGGGATCTCGAGAAGGATGCCACCGGTCTGACCACACAGGCTGCTCAAGGACCCGGGGGGTGAGGCGGTCCTGCAAATAGGCTGGGCCCAAGCTGTATAGGGTTTTAAAGGTAGGAACCAACACCTTGAATCAGGAGCAGAAGACTATAGGGATAGGCAGCCAGTGCAGTGAACGGAGACCCTTGAGATCCCTTGCAGCTCTGGGACTCTATGACTAAGCCCCAAGTCTCCAGGTCGGTCGGGGGTCCTTCTTGATGCAGCAAGGAGCAGCCATGTCAGAGAGGGGGCAGTACATAGGTACTTTCCTGCCCCCTTTGCAACATGGCTCCTCCTCCTGCAGTGTGTTGTGACATCATGATGCTCCGTAGTGGGCGAGGTTATGCCAGAAAGAGGCTGTGACAACCCATTTGCCCTGTCCCCTTGCAACATGGCTCCTCCTCCTGCAGTGTGTTGTGACATCATGATGCTCCGTAGTGGGCGAGGTTATGCCAGAAAGAGGCTGTGACAACCCATTTGCCCTGCCCCCTTGCAACATGGCTCCTCCTCCTGCAGTGTGTTGTGACATCATGATGCTCCGTAGTGGGCGAGGTTATGCCAGAAAGAGGCTGTGACAACCCATTTGCCCTGCCCCCTTGCAACATGGCTCCTCCTCCTGCAGTGTGTTGTGACATCATGATGCTCCGTAGTGGGCGAGGTTATGCCAGAAAGAGGCTGTGACAACCCATTTGCCCTGCCCCCTTGCAACATGGCTCCTCCTCCTGCAGTGTGTTGTGACATCATGATGCTCCGTAGTGGGCGAGGTTATGCCAGAAAGAGGCTGTGACAACCCATTTGCCCTGCCCCCTTGCAACATGGCTCCTCCTCCTGCAGTGTGTTGTGACATCATGATGCTCCGTAGTGGGCGAGGTTATGCCAGAAAGAGGCTGTGACAACCCATTTGCCCTGCCCCCTTGCAACATGGCTCCTCCTCCTGCAGTGTGTTGTGACATCATGATGCTCCGTAGTGGGCGAGGTTATGCCAGAAAGAGGCTGTGACAACCCATTTGCCCTGCCCCCTTGCAACATGGCTCCTCCTCCTGCAGTGTGTTGTGACATCATGATGCTCCGTAGTGGGCGAGGTTATGCCAGAAAGAGGCTGTGACAACCCATTTGCCCTGCCCCCTTGCAACATGGCTCCTCCTCCTGCAGTGTGTTGTGACATCATGATGCTCCGTAGTGGGCGAGGTTATGCCAGAAAGAGGCTGTGACAACCCATTTGCCCTGCCCCCTTGCAACATGGCTCCTCCTCCTGCAGTGTGTTGTGACATCATGATGCTCCGTAGTGGGCGAGGTTATGCCAGAAAGAGGCTGTGACAACCCATTTGCCCTGCCCCCTTGCAACATGGCTCCTCCTCCTGCAGTGTGTTGTGACATCATGATGCTCCGTAGTGGGCGAGGTTATGCCAGAAAGAGGCTGTGACAACCCATTTGCCCTGCCCCCTTGCAACATGGCTCCTCCTCCTGCAGTGTGTTGTGACATCATGATGCTCCGTAGTGGGCGAGGTTATGCCAGAAAGAGGCTGTGACAACCCATTTGCCCTGCCCCCTTGCAACATGGCTCCTCCTCCTGCAGTGTGTTGTGACATCATGATGCTCCGTAGTGGGCGAGGTTATGCCAGAAAGAGGCTGTGACAACCCATTTGCCCTGCCCCCTTGCAACATGGCTCCTCCTCCTGCAGTGTGTTGTGACATCATGATGCTCCGTAGTGGGCGAGGTTATGCCAGAAAGAGGCTGTGACAACCCATTTGCCCTGCCCCCTTGCAACATGGCTCCTCCTCCTGCAGTGTGTTGTGACATCATGATGCTCCGTAGTGGGCGAGGTTATGCCAGAAAGAGGCTGTGACAACCCATTTGCCCTGTCCCCTTGCAACATGGCTCCACCTCCTGCAGAGTGGCATGACACCAGAAGGGGTCAGGTCAGAAATTTATTTATTTGTTTGTTTGTTTGTTTGTTTAAATTTATATCCCGCCTTTCTCCTAAAAAGGATCAAGGCGGCTTGAAAGGGGCAAGACCCTGCCCCATACAGAGCGCTGTGATGTCATGATGTGGAGGTGTGGCCAAGTTGGAAAGGGGCGGAGAATGCCTTAGTCTCGCGTCTTAAGGAGTAGTGTGACATCATGGTGCTTCATAGGGCCGGTGCCACCTAGATACATTGTTCTCAGTCACGTTCAGAAGAGCCTGGCTGTGTGGGGTGCAGGCTTAGGTTGGTTCAGCGCAATTGGACTCGGCTTGAGTGGGGCTCTACAAGTCTCCTGCTTCCCCTGTAAGAACCATGCTTTGCCAAACTGGGATGCACAGCTGTGTGGAGCTCAAAGCAGTAGATCCAAGTTGCATGAGCAGAAGCACTGTGTCTAAGTCATGGGAAGTTAATAGTGTTCTGATCGGCTCTGCACAGGGGAGGCCTCCCCTAGAGTATTGTGTCCAGTTTGGGGCGCCTCATTTTAGGAAGGACATTGACAAATGGGAGACAGTTCAGAGGAGGGCGACAAAGATGGTAAAGAGTCCATGAAGCAAGTTAGTTACTTAGCTAGTTAGTGAGTTAGTTTGATTTTTAGCCCGTCTTGTAGGGGTGTGCGCCAGGCTCCCATGTCATTTTCGTTATTCAAAAATGTCATTTTCGTTATCGTTATTAATGACAATGGGTGTTTTCAGATGTTACGGGGCTGCTTGGCCCCGTACTGAAAACACCGAATCCATCCCCCGCCGGGGTGACCCCGTCATGCCATATCAGACATGCCGGGGGATCCCGGCGGGGAATCTGGGAGGGGACGGGGCCCCACGGTGGAAAGTTCGGCCACACGGCTCGGCCCCCTCCACACTCCCCGCCGCCCGCCCTCTGGGGACACGGGCGGGCAGCGGGGCCAATGCGGTGGCAGCATCCAGCTGAATTCGCCATGGCCCGGGATCCCGCCGGTGATCCCGGGCCATGGCGCCCGGCCAGACATTATTTTTTTTGGGTCCCCGCTGGGGATCTCTTTGACCACGCTTCCCGGGACATTCCCCCGGCTAGCCCGGGAAGCGTGGTTCAAATTGACCCCATGCAGGTATTGACCGTGGCGAACATCTGGCGGCCGCCAAACAGACGTTCGAGACACAGTGACCACAGGTGGGTATTCACCGTGGTTCACTGTGATCTCGTAACGTCTGAAAATACCCCATTCATTTTTGTTTTTGTTGTCGTTATTGTTTTTATCATTTTCGGTATTGTTTTCGATATCGTTTTTGTTATCGGTATTGATGTCGGTATTGTTTTTGTGATTGGTATCGATGTCAGTATCGGTTTTGTGATCGGTATCGATATTCATTATCGTTATTGATATTGTTATTGATATCGGTACCATTTCAAACAAAGATTTTATTTTTGGTATCAGTATCATTATTGATTCCTGTGCATAACTAATATTTATCTAAAACTAAGGGAGACAGGGGAAGGGGAAAGGAAGACTAAACTATTTATTATCTAATCAATTATCTATAAACTATTATAATCTAATCTATATGTCTATAATATATATCTATATCTAATCTATACTACCTATCTCTATATAATGTACAGGGGGAAAAGGGCAGGGAAAGGATAAAGGAAAAATGTAGGGTATGAGGAAGGAAAGGTATTGGTGGGAATACTTACTTAATAAATAAATAAATAAATAAATAAATATTATTATTAGCATTAGCATTAGCATTTATATAGCGCCAGCGATGTATCTGGTGCTTTACAAAGTAAATAAATAATACAATGAGAGCTAGGAAGGATTTTGCATGTGCAAGCAGCACAGTTCTGTAAATGCAGCCTGACAAGCAGAGCTCTCACACAACAGAGAGAAAAAAACTGGCCCTCCCATAAAGGGTTGCAGTGCCCTCCCCCAGAGCTCCTCTGATTGGTTGTGGGAGGCAGCAGGCATTGAGCAATCACAGAGTACCATGAGACTGATGGGGCCTGCTTGCGCTGCTCATTGGCCAGCGATACATCCATCAGACACTGCTGAGCTGCTCGCCTCTCCCAACGCAGGCACAGTTCAAGAGTTCAACCCTGTTAAGACTCTGAAATGTCTGCTCCCTTTTCCCTTCTCTACATTTTCCCTCCAAAACCCAACTGCCACAGCACTAATAACAACAATGATATTTATTTATTTATTTATTTATTTCAATTAATTTTTACCCCGCCCCTCCTGCCACGCAATGATAACAGCATTGCAGTTTTTGTTTCTTGTTATCATTTTTTGTATTGTTTTTGGTATCATTTTTGGTATCATTTTTATATCGATATTGGATTCGATATGAGTATCAGTATTGATATCGATATTGATATCATTACCGTTATCGGTATTCTCAGTTGTCATTTTTGGTATTCTCGGTTGGCGTTTTCATTATCGTTGTTGTTATTCTCGATTGTCGTTGTCATTATTGCAATAACAAAAATGAAAACAATTTTTCTTATCATTATTGTAATAACTAAAATGACATGCACACCCCTACCGCCTATCCCTTCAGGGTAGAGCTAAAAGAGGGTATCCAAAAAGTCAGTTAACTCATCAAATTTCCGGTATCCAAATTTCTGGTACCTGTCATTGGCTGTCATGGCTGCCCATCATGGTGGGGGGAGGGACGCTAGGTGCAGCGTGGGGGCAGGGCCAGCCGATTGCACATTTGTGTGTCTACTCGGCCTTTCCAGAAACCCATGGAAATGTTTATTGTGTGGCCTGACCTGGTCTAGACTGTGTCCTTTGCAGCTTCACGACTGAGGCGCACCACCATCATGTCTGATTTTAGCTTATTTGCCCTGGCCTTCTCACTTTGTTGTCAACGTGTTAGGAAAAGGAGCATTTAATTACATCACTCTCCCCACCCTAAATATCATTTTAGGATGGATGTTCTATTGTGTAGACATCCAGCGCAAACTCTTGTCTTCATCTTCAAGGCTCTTCATGGCCTTGCTGCTTCCTAGCTGTCTGTCCTCATTTTCCACTCCCTACCTAAACTTCACTCCTCCTCTGCCATCCCCCTCACCCATCCCAGAGTCTTCTACTAGGGGTGTGCATGTCGTTTTTGTTATTAAAATAACGATATCAAAAATTGTCATTTTCATTTTCATTATTGCAATAACGAAAATGACAACCAAGAATAACGACAACATAACGAAAATGACAATGTCGTTATCAATGTCATTATTAGTGCTGTGATAGTTGGGTTTTGGAGGGGAAATGTGGAGAGGGGAGGAGAGAGAAGACATCTCGGAGCACTAAAGAGGCTTGAACTCGTGAACTGTGCCTGTGCTGGGAGGGGCGAGCACGAGCAGCAAAGCAGTATCTGATGGATGTATCGATGAGAAGCACAAGCAGGTCTCATCAGTCTCATGGCACTCTGTGATTGCTCAATGCCTGCTGCCTCCCACAACCAATCAGGGGGGCTCTGGGGGAGGACACTGCAACCCTTTATAATGGGAGGGCCAGGCTTTTTCTCTCCGTTCTTTGAAAACTCTGCTTGTCAGGTTGCCCTCTTTGAGGGCAGGGCAGTCGGAATGAAAACTCTTATTCACTTATTCACTCAGAAGCTGAGCACCCAGCCCCCGCCCCCCTAAGCAGTTGCAATTGCCACAAATTTCCCTCTTCTGACAGTTTGCCACTATTTCACCACTCTGTAGTCATTCCGCCGTTCGGCGGACATTCCACAAAAAAATTACAGTATTCCGCGTATTCGGATACTTGACAATTATTCTGCCATTCCGACAGTATTACGGCAATTTTTCGATAGCGATGCCGCTGAACATGTCGGCAGAAAATGGCGGAAAATCACAGGTAATTACAAAATAATGAAATGGAACACCGGAACGGAAAGGGGAGCCACCGTTTCAAGCCTACCCCCAACCATTTTTTATCTTAAGTAACCCATTGGGATTACTCTGTGTTTTTAAGGCTGAAGTCTTATCCCGCATGAATGGGGTGGGATATTAAATTTTATTAAATAAATAAATAAATGAATGAAGCATAAAAAAAAGAGGCCGCAGTCACTTGGCTTATGAGGTGTAATTCTTTTATTGAGTGACCAACCGAACAATTCTCTGTCCTGTCTTTCCCATCCTGGAAACTTTGTACAACTGTGAACTGATTAACGTTTTAAAATATCCCCGTGAGGTAGATAGAATAATGCATGCAAGATGTGGGCATAGTTTCCGCAGCAGTGACAGTCAAAAGAAAGGGAGATTCCACCAGAAGGAGAAAGATGTTCATTGAGCTACAGAATCCGCAAGAAAAACATGCTACATTTTGAGAAAATTTCATTGATAATGAGTTTAGAGTCAGGACGATGTGATCAAATATACTTCTGGAAGTAGAAACGGTGCTGGTGAACGGCAGATGATCAGGAGAAAGTCTTTTCTTATGCCAATGGGCCCCTATAAGGGTAAAAAACAGATGAGTTATTTGAAGTGCAATCCGGAAGGTTCTGATTTGGCCTCAGCCCCATTAGCTACACCCTTTGTTACTTCAGATCAGGATCAACCTCAGGGTGACCTTTAACTAGAGTTGAAATGGGAACCTTGATTTAGTACCTGCAAGTAATAGCCACAATTTTAGATACCATTTTAGCTATTCGCAACGGTACCCGAATACTGATTGAGTATTCTGAAAATCAAAATTTCGATTACTGATTTTTTGAGAACCCCAAATTATCTGAAAACCCCAAACAATACCCCCCATAAAATACCAAAATCTGAGACAAAATTGGGGTGAAAATCGGTATTTCGGTATACTGGTTGTCTGTATTTTGATATACCAGTATTTCAGTATTTTGGGTATCCAATTGAAAATCATTTTGGGTACCAAAAAGTACTTGAAATATTCTGTTCCATTTGGGTACTGGAAATCTGATGGGTATCCCCGTTTTTGCAGATAGTCCTTTTAGCTCTCTCCTTAACCTCTAATTTCTGGGAGTGAATGAATCACTCCACACCTTCCCTGTGGCTTCTCATACCCTTCTTCCAAAGTATCCAGTATTGGCCAACATCAGAGACAGGAAGATACAAAGCTGAAATATAACGGATAAGGTGCTGGCCTTCTACTTGGGAAACCAGGGTTAAAATCTCGTCATAGCTGTGAAAACTCTGGTTGGCCTTGGGCAAGTCACTGTATCTCAGCCTCAGATGATTTCCATCTTATCTCTGTCTCTCCATGTTCCCTTTCCCTGCTGTTCTGAATCTGTAAGTCCCTTGGGGGCACTGGGGCAGGGACCTATCTCTATTTACAAACTGTTCCGTGTGAGGCACATTGCTGAATCTATCAATACGGCTGAAGCAAAATGACATTAGGAAAGCCTTTCAGCACCTCCATCAATAGGGTGTGGATGAGCATTGAATAGATTCCCTCCTGGCCTTGAATCTCCCCGGAAAGCTTTATCCCTCAAATGCATTTCAAAATGATTCTCTAACTGGGGGGTGAATTGGGAGAGGAACAGGGGAGAGAAAGAGAAGTAACAGTGTTTGCAAATGTCTATCTCCGCTGAGCTAGAGGGGATTTCCAAAACGATGGGCTATGATGGGAGACATGGAGTCAGGAAACAAGGGGGAGAAGGAGAGGAAGCAAGAGGTGGGAGACTGGGGATGGGTTGGTCTGCCTTGCCTTCTGCCTACAGGCAAGAGCTCTCCTGTTGTCTCTCTGTGGGTGTGCACCCATGCCAGGGTCACCCCGTCCCAGGGAAATTGAAAACTTTGCACCTATGGTCAGGGCCCTTAGGGCACATCCCCCTAGCTGCTAGAGGTGTGCACCAGGGACCCATGTCGTTATTGGGTTTTGTTTTTGTTATTTAAACCTGTCGTTTCCGTTTTCCTAAATATCAAATTAGCAGGAGTGTTAAGCTTTTGGAGGGACATAATATTGCCAGGTTTCATGCAAATTGGAAGGAAGGTAAAGAAGTTGTAGCCATGAATGAGTATAGAGCTTTCCCTAAAATCACAATATTCGATTGCTTCTAAAACTGGTTTCCTTTATTTCAACATTTCAAAAATTGGTGCACATAATGCTCTCTGTTGGGGGTACAACCTCCCCAGGTTTCATCAGAATTGAATGAGAAACAAAAACGTTATTCAGTGTTTTCCCATTTTTAAAAAAACAAAATATCATTTCCGTTTCTATTTTCGTTATTATTATTTGTTGTTTTCATTATTGCAATAACGGTAATGAAAACGACAATTTTCATGATCATTATTGTAATAACGAAAACAACATGCACACTCCTACAGCTGCATTGCAAGCCCTAACCCATGGCTTGCAGTACTGACTGAGTGCAGGATTCACGTTCCACATTGGCAGGAAGAAGGTATCTCCTGCCTTCATCTGCACTGCAAATCCGGCCAGCGCTTGCACTGTGGGGAGGAGCTGGTTGGCACTCAAGCGTTGCATTCACACAAGACTCTTCTCCCGGATGTATTTTTTCTTGTGAGAGTTTGCCTTTGCACTTTTTAATTGTTCCCACGTTCCCATTCCCTCCTCGTTTCAAAAGTTCCCTTCTGCTTCAAAAGTTACCTCACCTACTGGTGTAGCCATTATTATTATTATTATTATTATTATTATTATTATTATTATTATTATTATCAAACATTTATATAGCACCAGCAATGTACCTGACGCTTTACAAAGTAAAGGAATAGACACGGTCCCTGCGCTAGGGTTTACAATCTGAGAGATCGGGGGGGAAGGGGGAGAGATATTTAATCATAATATCTATCTGATTAAACATTTTTTTGTTAACTTCTTTTTCTTTTTAACAATTCATTGTTCTTACTGAGCAGACAGTGCAGGATTCATTCCCCAAGGGGGAAATTGCCTCTATTCCCCTCCTTCAGCAGCTAAGGCAGGCGGATATGCAGATGAATCCCTTTACAAAATGCGGTGATGAATTTAGACGCATTCTTAACCCTTGCTTTCAGGCTTAACTTTTGGGCAGATGATGGACATTCCGGGATGGCACTACCATTAGGCAACCCCAGAGACTATCTAGGGCAGCAAGTGAAGGAGGCGCCTCTCTGGCCCCATCCAGCTGTTGCTGCTGCTTCTCCCGTTTCCAATCTAGTTGCCACTGCCGCCTCTCCTTCACTGCTGCTGGTAAGTTCAGTGGCTGGATGGATGAGGTGTCGACAGGGGCAAGACCATCTAGGGTGGCAGAAATCCTTGCACCGAGACTATGTGCATTGCATCCAGTGTATCCTGAAACTTAACCCGTTCGCACATTGAAAAATAAAGGAAGTGATCCCCCCCCCCCCCGAGCTGACAAGTAACCAAACAAACCCAGGTATACCCATCAAATATCCGGGGCCCGAATAAATCTGAACATTTTAGGAGCTAATCAGATTTTGAACTGATTCAAGTGCCCCACATCCCAGAACGTCCCAGAATGTCGACTTCCCAGTCCCAATAGTTTAGTTTTCCATCCCAATTTATCCATCGGTAACTGGAAAATCGAAACATTGGTATTGGAAAATCGGTAACTGGAAAACCGAAAAAGCAATACAGAAATTACCAATTCTTCATAGCTCGTCAAATGCCCGACACAGTACTCGGAAATGGGGGTATCGCCCACAGGTAGCAAATTAGATTCCCATTTCAGACTAAGCATCACCTGTGAACGTAGCCAAGGTAGGGCTGAAAGAGACATATATATATAATGGTGTCACACGTCCAAAACAACCTGGTGGCTCTATGCACATGGGCATGACTTTTTTTTTAAAAAAAATTGTTTTATTTTGTCCAGTCTGATCAGAAGTCAGAACAAATGATCAGACCAATCATTCATTCTGATTTCATTCAGACTGGACAAAATTCCCAGTTCCACTTGAAATTGGAACCAGGAGAAATGTCTCTTTCAGCCCTACCTTGGCTACCTATGGGTAATACCCCCATTTCCGAGTACTGTGTCAGGCATTTGACAGGCTATGAAAAATTGGTAATTTCTGTATCGATTTTTCAGTTTCCCAGTTACCGATTTTCCAGTGCCAATGTTTTGATTTTCAGTACCAATGTTAGGATATCCTTATAGGAGATTATATATATATATATATATATATAGGATATCTATATCCTTATAGGATACCCATATATATATGGGTATCTTTTATACCCTTATAAGATATATATAAGGGTAAAAGAGAGACGTGTTACTTGAAGTGCAATCTGGAAGGTTCTGATCCAGCTGGAATCTTCTCCAATTGGACCCCTAATTGGACCCCCGGTCGAAATATCAAACAACCGTTCCATTTCCGCAGAAATGTCCGTGACAATGGAACTGTTGTTTTGATCTAGCCCTAAGCCAACATGTTTTGCCCAGAGCAGCTAAAAATCCTCCGAGAAGCCCTGCCTCTCACACACATCCAACCTCCCTGCAGCCCCTGCGAGTCCAGCCTTTTACTAACATAAGAAACAGCCCTTATGTCACTGATGTGGGAGAGAAAAGCTTTTTTTTCTGGGGAGGCCAGTGGGTGTCTGTTTGGATTTCAGTGGGTAAGTAGGACTCTTACTTTGCACAGCAGGCCATTATTCCTCCGTGGCAGGATCCAGAAGCTACAAAGGTCGGAGGGCACGGCCCAGAACGGCAGAAATTTCCTGGGGTAGCTTTACATGCCAGAGTATCAGCAGCAGCTCCAACTGCACCTTGCCCGTAACCTAGGCAAAGAAGAGAAGGCTGTTAGATCCTCAGTTTTATTCTTAAATGCTGAATCAGGGTAGCATAGTGGATAAACTGCTGGATTCTGACTAAGAAGGCCAAGGTTCTGATCCCATTTTATCCATTAACTTACTGGGTGCATTCACGAGGGATGAAAAACCTACCATAAACTGTTGTCCCTGGGTTGTTGTTGTTTTTTTAAATTGTGTAAAAGGATTAGACCGTATGATGCCTTGGCAAATGATCCGCAAGTGTTAGGAGGCAAACCTTGATTTAACAATTGAGCTATCTTCCTCATGCATATTTCCAGTAGTGTAAGAAGGCACACTTCCCGCTTTTAATCCACCAGCCTCATAGAGAGACGTGGGGCAGCACCATGGGATTGCTAAAACCGCTGTGGTAAGGGGCAGCTGCCACTTCTGGGGTCCTCCCACCACCTGTTACTTGGGCCACTGCCGCTGCCAATAATCCCCCATTTCACCACACCAGGCCCCTGTTTCATCCCAGCATGCAAGGGCATAGCTAGCTATCATCAAGCAGGGGTCTCAGTTGAGCCTGGGTCCTGATCTGTAGCAGGGCCCCTCTTCAACTGACCTGAGCACCGTTAGGAAATTTTGAATGTGTGTGGGGTGGGGGGAGCAGGGCCAATACTCTTCCTCCACCCACTCTGAATATTCCCATGTGGCACTCAGTCCACTTGCAAAGGGATCTGCCAAAAAGGAAGTTTTCAGAGTGGACAAGGGGCAGAGTGCTGGCCCCGCTGATTCTGAAAACTTCCTTCTTAATGCGGTTTCCGGCACTCTGGGGGGTTGGGGGGCTCACTGAGAGCCAAGGCAGCACCACACACTGAGGCTGGAGGGGAGCCTTCAGAGGGTCCCTGCGTAGGAAGATCCTGTCCTCTTGGCCTAAAATGACCTCTGATTTTCGCCAGGTTCCAATTTTGATCGGAATCAGACATTTTGTCCAATCAGAACAAAATTGAAATAAATGATCAGTCTGATCATTCATTCTAATTTCTGATCAGACTGGATGGGAGAAGAAGGGGGGGAAAGCCATTTGTGCAGGCACAAAATGACACTGCCCTTATCCAAAATGGTGGTGCTGGCATCATGCTGTGCACACACGGACCTTTTTTTAAAAAAAAAAAAAAATCGATCAAGAGTCCAGTTAGAATCTTTCCAATTGGAAATCCAGTTGAAATATGAAACAACTTTTCCATTTGCATGGAAATGTCCATTAAAATGGAAAAGTTGTTTCACTCCAGCCCTATATTATCCTTGGGCCACCATAACTGGTACATGAGACCAGTTCTGCCACAGCCTGGCAATGCTGCAGGACAGGTCCCCTGCTAGTGCCTTGTCCGGGTCGAGTGTTCACGCAAGAACTCGCTCCTCACACTGAGCCCACAACTAGGCCCTGAAACGAGATATAAACATGAATAGGGATTACAGGGATGAACCGAGCAGCAGGATATCTTTGGCAAGTTTCTCAGTGAGGGGGGAAAAGAAAAAACACTGCTCCTACACAAAATAGCTGTTGTCCCAAACAATACATGTGAGCCTACTGAACAGACCAAGCCTCTAGCAGACACTCAATGGGCTTGCTTCAGGTCACAAACACACAAAACAAAAAGATGCCTATTTGTGACCTGAGCCAGTAGCTAGCATAATGTCTTCTAAAGGCAGAAGGGTCTACTGAGCTGAATCTGTCTGACCTCCAGTCTAACACAGGTGACTAAATTGCTAGGGCTGCAAACATTAATCAATTCATTGAACTGATTAATCTGTCTAAATCCAATGAAAATTCATCCTCCAATTCATAGGTTGGCTGCCAGGACCTTCTGAAAGTCCATAGTTCTGAGTCCGTAGCTAAAGGGGACGCGTTCCAGTGGAAGGCAAGTTCACCCAACACATGGAAATTAGGTGAATCTATGCAAGTCTATGTACATGTATCAAAACCTATGCACATTTTAATCGATTAATTACTTGGTTAATCGACAAAAAGGCTTAATCAATTAATCAACTAAAATTTCTAATTGGGTTGCAGCCCTATAAATTATCACACCAAGCTCACCAGGTGGGCTGTGGCTCAGGTGGTAGAGCACATGCTTTGCATGTATATGGTCCAAAGATCGATCCCTGACATCTCTAGTAGCACATCTGGGTGAGGCCTCTGCTGAGAAACCTGGAGGGTCTCAAGTAATATGCCGGGGTGAGGCCTCTGATGGAGAGCTGGATTTGAAACCCTGCTGCCGTGTTAGGTTGTGACAACACTGAACTAAGATGGACCATTGGTCCAACTCAGTTAGGCAGCTCCCCCCACCCCCCAAAAAAAAAATCAACTTGAAATGGGTCTTTGAAAATGGCATCAGTTCTCAATTTTAACACTTCAAAGCCTCATTCAGATGTGCCATGAAGGGCAGAGAAACCACACAGTCTCTTTGGAGCTACAACATCATGGCCCAAGAGTGTTCAAACATGTTGAGGGAGAGTGTGGCATGGAGAAGTAGCTGTTGCAGTCTTGTACTTACTAGGAGTGGGACTACCGGATCTTCCGGTATCCGATACTGCCGGTATTTGGTGTACCGGAAGTATCAAATTAAACCCGGTAATTCGGCCCGTGTAATGGATTCCCCCGTACCGGATGTTTTACATTGCGGCCATTCAAATGAATGGCCGCAATGTAAAAAAAAACAAAAAAAACACCCCGCTTTACTTTCCCAACCCAGTCCAGGCTGCGCAGGTGGAAGGGGGGACACACACACCCCTGCCCAGCCTGGCTTTAAAAAAAAAAAAATTCCCCCAAAGTCCCTGCTAGTGCGAGCTCCGGGCCGCCGCCGCTGACCTGGAGCCCGCACCAGCAGGTACGATCCCTGGGGTGTGGGTTGTTTAACACTCCCCCACCCCAGGGATCAGATCACCCTACCTACCTCCTTACCTGGCACCCAGGGATCGCCTACCTTGCGAGCTCCGGGCCGCCGCCGCTGACCTGGAGCCCGCACCAGCAGGTACGATCCCTGGGGTGTGGGTTGTTTAACACCCCCCCACCCCAGGGATCAGATCACCCTACCTACCTCCTTACCTGGCACCCAGGGATCGCCTACCTTGCGCTCCGGGTAGCGGCGGCGCGACTCCAGTGGCTTCAGCACGGCCTGTGACTGCCAACTTCAGCGCTACTAGGCCTTCCGGTGAACTTCCGGGTTTCACCGGAAGGCCTAGTAACCGTGAAGCCAGCAGCCACAGCCAATGCTGAAGCCGCCAGAGTCGGACTGCTGCCGCCACCTGGAGCGCAAGGTAGGTGACCCCTGGGTGGGGAGGTAGGGTGATTCCTGGGGTGGGGGGGTGTTAAACCACCCCCCACCCCAGGGATCACCCTAGTACCTGCTAGTGCGGGCTCCGGGTCACCGGCGGCGGCCCAGAGCCTGGGACTTCAGGGGGAAATTTTTTTTTAAAGCCAGTCTGGGCGGGTGGGTGGGGGGTGCCCCCCCTTCCACCCTCACAGTCTGGGAGCGGGAGGGGGGAGGTTTTTTGTGTGTTTTTCCATTGATTTCAATGGGGACAGTTCCCCATTGAAATCAATGGAACAAATCTGGTACCGGTAAACCAGTACACAAATCCGGCAATCCAGTTTTTTAAAATCCGGTAACCAGTAAATCCGGTAGCCAGTATTTGACCCGATGTCCCACCCCTAGTACTTACTAGAGGTGTGCACCAGAGACCCATGTCATTATTATTTTCTATTTTTCATTTCCATTATATACAAATTTAGTTCTCTTTTTCATAAATATCAACATTTCATTTTTGTTTTTGCTTTTGTTTTCCATTTCCATTGGTTTAAATGAAAAACACATTTTCACCTTTAATGTTTTTATTTTTCATTACAATTTAATGAAACATGAAGGGATTATACCTTCCAAAGGAAGGCATTAAGTGTACCAAATTTTAGGAAGATTAGATAAAGGAATCTGATTTTACATGCGGTTGAATTATGTTATTTTGCAAAAATCTGCATATACATTCCTGGCTGTAGCCTCTTTGTCTCCCATATAATGTGGATGAAACTTTAAAAGTTTATACCCCTCCAAAAGATTACTATCTGTGCCAAAGTTCAGAAGTATTGGATAAAGGGTCCTGGTGGTATAAGCAATTAATTTATAAATATATATCTGACTGTAAAAACTTTGAAGTCCAGCCAGTGTACATGAACTTTGGAAGAGCTATATCTCACACCATCAGGATTATCTCTGCCAAATATCAGAAAGATGTGATAAAGGGTCACAATTTTATATGCCTGCACAGCATATGCCGAGAAGGAGCCTATGCCAAGGATTCTCTGACGTCTCACTGTGGTATAAGATCGGTTTGTGATGCAAATTGGCCAGCAGAAATGTCAACCAAATATCCTCATTCTGTGCTGTGACCATCCCAACATCTCTCCCCCACTTGTTACTGGGATGTTGGAAGCATCTGTTTAGGAAAGAGCCAATAGAGATTCTCTTATGTCCTCTGTCACAGTGCTGCAGGATGTGACTGTGATGATAATTGGCCAGCCTGGATGTGTAAACTATCTGTCCTGATTTCTGGGATGCTATCCCCAAAGTCCCAGTTATGTCCTTTCTATGCCCGCCTAAGGGCCGCCCCCTATGCCCGTCTCAAAGCCACCACCAATTGGTCCTGTAAAGTTGGAAGCATGTAGTAATTGGACAGTGAATGTTTTTACACACACATTTCTCCTGCATGTTTGCTTTTACATCCTCAACTTTCTGTGTGTCTAAATCACTCACCCATATCTTAAACATCTGGCTCTTTGAACTTCTGCATAGAACTTCTCCCAGAACCTTTGTGTGTAAAAGGTTCTCCTGGTAAACTGATTTGCTCCAGGCAGCTGTGATCAGTTGGTTTCTATGGCAGCCCCTCACATCTATAGCTGCGACTACTTTAGGCTGCCTCGAGGCAGTGTTTGTGTGAAGAATGCAACCAGGAACTGCCTCAGGGCAGTGTGTGTATGAAGAATGCATCCGGAACTTACTTGTGGACTTGTAAACCCAGAAGATTGAAAGACCAGCACTTTAAGGTGTGTGTAAAAATGCCTAATGTGTCTGTCAGTCTGTTGGGTTGCTCCCCATCCTCCCTCCTACAGCCTCCCTTCCCCTGCCTGCCATGCCAGGTGCCTGCCTCTCACTGGCACTGCATGTGCTGCTATTTATCTGAATAATGGTCTTCAAGAGGACAACTTCAATTGCCTATAAAATATGGGTCCTTTATCAAATTGTCCTGTAGTTTGACCGAAATGACAGGCAAGGTATGGGATACATTCCTGCCAAATGTTTTGTAAACAGAATCGAATATAAAAATGTTACTCCCAGAAATGCATTTTCAAGTTAATGTCTAATAACATCAGGACCCTTTGTCCACTCTTTCTGAAATTTGGCAGGATTGGTACTCTTGGGAAGGGATATAATCTTCCCAGGATTTATGCAGATTGGACGGAAGATAAAGAAGTCTTCCATTCCCTTGACCCCGTCCCCTCCCGCCTCCTGACCTCCATTGCTTCCACTGTTGCCCCTTCCCTCCTGCACATCATCAACCTCTCCCTCTCTACTGGCTCCTTCCCCTCTGCCTTCAAGCACGCCACTGTCTCCCCTATCCTCAAAAAGTCCACTCTTGACCCCTCTGACCCTTCTAGCTACCATCCTGTCTCACGCCTTCCTTTTTCTTCCATGTTTCTTGAATGTGTTGTCTACTCCAGCTGCCTCAACTGCCTCTCCACCAATCCCTCTCTTGACCCCCTCCAATCTGACTTCTGCCCCTTCACTCTACTGAAACTGTTGTCGCTAAGATCACCAATGATCTTCTTGTGGCTAAATCTAATCATCTCTACTCCATTCTTGTCCTCCTTGACCTCTTTTTTGCCTTTGATACTGTTGACCACTCACTCTTGCTGGACTCACTTCCCTCCTAAAGACCTACTTCTTCCGCTCTGCCCTCCCTGACTCCTCGCTCCCCTCACCTAACTCCTGCTGATACCCTCCATCCTGTACAATCTGTTACCTGAGGTCTGTGTACTCATATCCTCACCACACGGACCAGCCAGTCATCATTCTTGATGTAACCAAGCCAAGCACGTGCACCTGGGACCTCGAATCTTTGTGAATGTTACACTCCTTGTCTCTCCCTCTGTTCACCTTCCTTCATCTTCCCCCCCTCCCCCATCTCTCAGATTGTAAGCCCTAGGGCAGGGACCATGTCTATTCCATTACTTTGTAAAGCACCAGGTACATTGCTTGCGCTATGTAAATGATTGCTAATAATACTACTACTAATAACAAGTTGTAGTTAGGGATGTGTATGCAACTTTTATTAAAATCAAACATTCAATTATAAAATCGGTTTCCTTTATTCAATCTTTTTGAAATTCAGTTCACACAGTGCCCTCCACTGAGGGTACAAAAGTCCCAAGTGTCATGAGAATTAAATAAGAAACAAAAAAATTACAGGTGGAAATATATTTTTCAGTTTTTTCCTATTATTTAAAAAAAATGAAATTCATTTTTCGGTTTTTTTCATTATTATTATTTGTTGTTTTTGTTATTACAATAAAAAAAAAGAAAACATAAATTTTTGTTTTCATTATCATAATAACAAAAACGAATTGCACACCCCTAGTACCTGCTAGAAGGCCATGCAATAGTGTGTGGTCCTAGGGCTGAAACGCGATCTCAATTTTCTCATGAATCATGGTTCTTAATCTTGACTCATTTGGAGTGAGAATTTATCATCGAGAAAATCCCCAGTTCTTGAAACTTTCTTGGTCAAGAATTTTTCTCGGTTTACCATTTACAGTTTGTACTGTGATTTGTCATGTACCATATACTGATTTGCCGCGTACTTCTTACCGTGTACTGCCTTCATCCCGGTAATGCGCATGCACAAAATATGCCTGCCCTTTTCCAAAATGGCACTACCTTGCAAGAGGGCTATGCGTGTAACGAACAGCTGTGGTAGCCATTTTGCACATGTGCATTACCGGGATGACCATAGTACACAGTAATTGGTACACAGTAAATAGGTATACAGTACGTGGTAAATCACAGTAAATAGTAAACAATAAACGGTAAATTTCTTGATTCTTGCCAGATTCACATTTCAGGTCTATGTGGTCCACATGATGTGTGCGGTTCTCCAACCTTTTACATCAGCCCCCCTTCTTTCCTCTGGTCTCTGGTAGCGGATGGTCCCCCCCTCCCCCATACATATATCTTATCTCCTTTTTCAGTCTCCTTATTAACACCCCAATCTTGCCCCTTCTTTCTATCTATCTATTACTTCAACTTACCTGGAGAAGCCTGGAAGAGCAGGAAGAGAACAGCAAAGAGAAGAGAAAGGATCCTCATGGCTGAAGGTCGGCTTGGATCTTAGCTTTGCAAGGGGAGAAATTTGAAGATCAATGGAGGCTGTGGTTCTGAGGCAGATTAAGTCGCAGACGCCAGTATTTATAGGGCTGTGGGGATTGGGAAATGTCAATGCTTGAGTTGCTGGTCAATCAGTAACTGCTCCTAACTCTTGGGAAAGCAGGCTAGTTGCCCCCGTTATCACGAGTTTCAAAGAAATGCATGACCATTAATGATGCAGTTTGCAGGGGGAATAGCCATTAACCCTGTCTCTGTGTTATAAAACTTGAACAATAGCCAAGTCGCATTAAGTCCCATACGTCCTGCAGCCTGGAGGGCTATTCCAAAACACAGACATGGTGCAATTCTATTCCAACCTGTGATTTTTATCTCTCTTTGCTGTTGGCCCACTGATTGAAATTTCATCTCAGGTTTATCTAGCTGGGAATGGTGACCCTGCCCAAATGGAGTTGGAAGGATACTGCAGACTTTGAATAAAAACCTACAAATTCACTTCATTGATGGAGGTGGTGATGACCCCTTCTACCCTTGGTATGGGAGGAATGCATCCCCAGGCCAATGGCCAGTACAAGATTTTTGCACCAAGTCCTTTGAGGGGGTCTTCGAGTCATAGAGGCATAAAGCTGGAAGGTACCTCCAGCCGTACCACAGCAGGACCCACCACGCCCCAACCATCCACACAGAGAAATCCCACCAATAGTTACAAGTAGAGGCCGGGACCAACCAGATCACACTGATATCTGAAATAACAGGAAATAATTTTAGAAAAAGAGGAGCCACACTCAAACAGGTCAGCCACACTCATGCTACAGGGGAAGATGAGAAACCCTCGGAGTCGACTGCCAATCTTCCCAGAGGGAAAATTCCTTCCTGACCCCAAATAGGGTGACCAGTTAGACCCTGAGCATGTGCACAGGCCCCACCAGCAAGGTACCTGATATACAATAGAGTACCGAGGCTTCAGATTGCCCCGACAGTCCCACCGCCAGCTGCAGACAACTTTGATGCTACAGGAAGAAAGGGACAAACAAACAAACAAATGCTGGTAGACCCTATAAACAGATTCTGAGAGATGAAGATGTGGCTCCTCTTAATATGGAATATTCCTTCCATGTTTTAAAGGTAAAGAAGGAGGAAATGAGACAACTTACTATCTAGAGAGAGCTAGTTCCACTGACTAGACTTTCTAAAATAGCTGGCAGAGTCCACCTCCATATTATTATAAGAATATAACTAGTGCCATACTGGGTCAGACCAATGGTCCATCGAGCCCAGCATCCTGTCTCCGACAACGGCCAATCTTGGTCACTTGGAAGAAGTACTCAGTAGGTCCCTGATGTTCACTCCCAGCTCCCAATAGTCAGAGACCACATCCCTCAGACCTGCTTGGCTAATAGTCGCTAATGGACCTATCCTCAAAGAACTTATCCAATCCTTTTTTAAAAAACCCACCTATACTACTGGCCTAGAGCACCCCCTCTGGCAACAAATCCCATAACTTAATTCTGCATTGAGTGGGGGGTGGGGGCGATGCCCTTTTCTTTGTTTTAAATCTGCTGACAATTTTATGGAGTGTTCCCCTAGTTCTCGTACTATTTGAGAGGGTAAATAACAGCTCCCGATTAACCCATTCCACACCACTCATGATTTTGTAAACTTCTATCCAAGGGCCCCGTGGGTTCTACAGTTTCCTCACTGGCAACAACGGTGGAAATGCCGAATCCACAGGGCCCTGATCATATCCCTCCCTCTCAGTCAACTCTCCTCCAAGCTGAAGAGCCCTAATCTTCTCAAACCTCTCTTCCTACGGAAATCATTCCATACCCTTGATCATTTTTGTTGCCCTTCTCTGTATCTTTTCGAGTATTTCTTTTTTGTGACGAGGTGACCAGAACTGCATGCAATATTTAAGGTGCAGTTGCACCATAGATTGATTGATTTTAAAAACTTGTTACCTCGTCCCCTCCTGCCAACGGCGCCTTGGGTGGCTTACATTCAGTAAAAACATTAATAATAAAGTAGAGGCTTTATGATATTTTCATTTTTATTCTCTATCCATTTCCAAATAATTCCTAACATTCTGTTTGCTTTTTTTTTATGGCTGCCACACATTAAGTTGAGGATTTCAGTGTTACTATCCACAATGACTCCAAGAGCCTTTTCCTCAGTGTTTACCCCTAATTAGAACTCTGCATTGTATGCATTGAGGCTGCTTTCACACATTGCACAATGGGCTAGGGTCACATTCACACCTGGCCCGGTGCGGCGGCAGCGAGACCCGCGAGGGAAGATACGGCAGCGGGGAGGAGCCTGATGGCGGACGTAGCTCCCGTGCGGATGCGCTTCTGCTGTGGCTTCCCCCGTGCATGTCAGGGCAGGATTTTGTGACCTGACATGAGCGAGGGAAGTCGCAGCAGAAGTCCATCCTCATGGGAGCTACTTCCACCATCAGGCTCCTCCCCTCTGCTGCATCTTTGATCTGTCGCTGACTCGCTACCCCCGCTGCAGGTGTGAATGCGGCCTGTTATAAGAACTGGAGATAATACCGGGTATTATCATTCCAGTTTTTGTAATGTGTGAATGCACTATTCCTCCTTTTATGCTGCAAGATCTCCGGCCATTATAAAAGGCACATTTGATGGCTCTTACAATGACCTGAGATCTTGCAACATAAAAGGAGGAATAGTGCATTCATTCACACATTACAAAAATTGTGCAATTATAATACCCAGTATTATCTCCAGTTATTATAACAGACCATCATGTCGTGTATGAAAGCGGCCATAGGTTTGGATTATTTTTCTTTATGTACATCACTTTGCACTTATCAACATTAAAATTCATCTGCCATTTACTTGTCTAGCCACAAAGATCACTTTGTGCCATCTGCATATTCAATTCAGTTTTATTAGCTTGACCACAGGTCATTGCATAATGTCTTACAATAAACAAATATAAAATAAGAATTTTCTACAAGCATTTAGTATATATTGCTCCTCCCCTGTGCCATGATACAGGATTGGAGATCAATTATTCATGGGTAATTTACTCTAAAAATAACTGACGCAAATTGAAAGCATGAATCAAATGCTTTGCAACATTCTCTATAATTTCTGGAAATGAAGCAGTCAAAAGAAGTTCAAGCAAACATGAATCTGACCTGCCGGGGATTTTCACTAGATATGGAGTCAAATATTTAGACCTCAACTGGTCATAAAGGTGACAATATAGCAGAATATCTTGAGTAGATTCTGTGCCTAACCAATCAAAAGGGCAGAGGTGGTTCCCATAAGGAACCCCATTGAAACGCCCCTCCAATACTTTAGTTGGGAGAGCGTACAGACGGGCACTCGTAAATAGATATCTCCCATGGCTTGAAATAGAAGAACACATATAGCTAGCCATGTTACCATAGCTGGGGCCCACAAAATATATTCTTGCAAGTGGGAGGAATTTCTTACTATAGTTATTTCATTTTGCCATTCAACATCCCTCAGCCTACATAAAGCCTCCACCCTGACTACCCATGGGTCTTTGTCCACAAAGTAAAATTGAGAAAACTCCAACCTACTCAAATAAGTTTCCAAGCTTCTAAACCATTTGCTTTTAAACGTATCCTCAAGCAGAAATTGAACGAGGCGAGACTTCAAAAAACTCAAAAGCCTGGTCCAAAACTTAAGTGTATTTTCCCAGGAGATTTTGCTCCAACGAGTCTGACCCATCTCCAGCCTAATTGCTGCCAATGGCGTACCTTTGGGAGCCTTAAACATTTTCTGAAGGAAATGGGATTGCATAGTATCAATATTTGCAGAAATAAGAGGTGCCCATAGTTCACCGAGAACGCCCTCTCCATTGTTGCCCCCCGGAAAACCTGGGGGATCTCATGAAGGGCACCCCCGGACAACTGCAGGGACTGCTCAAGGACCTGGGGCGTGAGGCGATAGCGCACGTAGGACCAAATACACCCAAAAATGGGAAGAAACATAGATATTATTGTGGTAGGGCCATATAAGAACATTAGCTGAGAAGATTAACCCCAAACATTTGTACCACAAGAGAGTGAGCTAAAGAAAGGGAGTCCCAGATGGGACCGGTAGCTTCAATAGAGCAGCAGTAGCAATGGAGCTAACAGTGAGGCTCTGAAATTACCATTATCTCCTTCAGGCCGGTCTTTTTGCGCGCCCCCTCCAGAAGGGGAAGGGACCAGTTAGGATGGTCCGCCCTCGGAGGCTGATGGAACCCCAGCGGTTCCAGGAGGTCCTGAGGGAGCTTACCCTGGATGTGGACGGTCACTCTGTGGATGAGCTGGTCCGGCATTGGAACATCTTGCTGGAGGAGGCCATTGACAGGGTGGCTCCGAGGCGCCTTCTGCCTCGGTCTCGTCACCGCAGGACCCCTTGGTTTACTGAGGGGCTGCGGTGTATGAAGCGTGTGGGCAGGAGGCTAGAGCGACGCTGGCGTCGGACTCGGTCTGTCTCCGATCGTCTTCTCCATAGGGCCCATTTGCGGTCCTATGTGGAGGCTGTGAGGACGGCGAGGAAGGAATTCCTCGCCGTCCTCATAGCGTCTGCGAAGTCGCGTCCAGCGGAGCTGTTTCGGGTGGTGCGGGGGCTGGTTAGTCCGGCCTCCCTCCGCCTGGATGGGGACTTGTCCCGGGCCCGCTGTGAGGAGTTTGTCATCTACTTCGCAGACAAGATCGCTCGGATTCAGGCCGATTTCGACGCTGGGTTGATAGCAGTAGGGGAAGAGCGCGGGGGGGCGGAGGGTCCGTCTGGTCCATCTTTATGGGGTGAGTTTCAGGAAGTGACGCCAGCCGATGTGGTGGATGTCCTGGGGTCTGTGAGGGCCACGTGTTGTCAACTAGATCCATGCCCGTCCTGGTTAATAAAAGCTTCCGGGGAGACGTTGGGGACGGTGCTGGCGAGGGTGGTGAATGCGTCCCTTCGGCAGGGGAGGTTGTCGCCTTGCTTAAAAGAGGCTGTGGTGCGCCCCCTGCTGAAAAAACCATCGTTGGACGTAGACGCGCTCGCCAGCTACCGACCTGTCTCTAACCTTCCCTTTTTAGGGAAGGTTATTGAGCGGGCAGTGGCGCTCCAGCTCCAGGGTCATCTAGATAATATCGGGCTCCTTGACCCTTTTCAATCTGGGTTCCGCCCCGGCTATGGCACCGAGACGGCGTTGGTGGCCTTGGTGGACGACCTCCGCCGGGAGATGGATGCGGGATGTTCGACATTTCTCATCCTGCTCGATCTCTCGGCCGCTTTTGACACCGTGGACCATGGGCTGCTGTTGAGACGACTGCGTGACCGGGGGGGTCTGGACGGGACTGTTCTTGAATGGTTCCGTTCATTCCTCTCGGGGAGGAGCCAGCGGGTGGTGTTGGGGGAGGAAACATCGAGCCCCCGCGCCTTACCGTGTGGCGTTCCGCAGGGATCGATCTTGTCTCCATTATTATTTAACATCTATATGCAGCCCTTGGGGGAGGTCGTGAGAGGGTTCGGGGTGCGATGTCACCAGTATGCTGATGATACTCAGCTGTACCTCTCGTTTTCTACTGACCCAGACCCTGCTGTCTCGGTGCTATCCCAATGTTTGGAGGCCGTGGCGGATTGGATGCGGCGGAGCAGACTGAAGCTCAACCCAGATAAGACGGAGGTGATGGTGGTGGGGAGGGCGAAGGGGGTGGTGGCCCCCCTGGTTGGGGGGGTTTGCCCCCCTGTAGCTCAGCAGGTCCGGAGTCTGGGGGTCATATTGGACGCAGACCTGCGGCTGGAGCGGCAGGTGGAGGCAGTCGCTAAGGCTGCCTTCCGCCAGCTTTATCTGGTACGTAGGCTGCGTCCGTATGTCTCTGGCCCGGACCTGGCCTCCCTCATCCATGCCTTCGTCACCTCGCGGCTCGACTACTGCAACGCGCTCTACGTGGGGCTTCCCTTGTTCTTGGCCCGGAGGCTGCAGCTGGTGCAGAATGCGGCGGCTCGTCTTCTTACGGGGACGGGTCGCCGGGAGCACATTACACCGGTGCTCCGAGCGCTGCACTGGCTGCCGATAGTGTGCCGGGCCAAGTTCAAGGTCCTAGTGATGATCTATAAAGCCCTATACGGCCTTGGCCCCTCTTACCTTAGGGACCGCCTCGCCCTTCGCGCCCCGGAACGGCTCCTGCGGTCTGCCGGGGGTGCCCTCCTGGAGGTCCCCCGTGTTAAGCGGGGGGCCACGATGGAGCGAGCATTCTCGGTGGTAGGACCGCGGCTGTGGAACTCCCTTCCGGAGGAAGCTCGCCTGGCCCAAAGCCTTTTAACATTTCGGCGGAACTGTAAGACCTGGCTGTTTGCCCAGGCCTTTGGGAGGGAGGGTGGGGAGGGAGGATTTTAGTCCCCCACCATTTATTTATTTATGTCTAGCCCTGTTTTATATTTTATATTTTATATTTATATTTAATATTTGATTGTTTTTAAAGTGAATTTTAGTGTATTTTTATTGTTGGAAGCCGCCCCGAGCTGCGTTGCAGGAGGGGCGGGGTATAAATCTGAAAAATAAAAAAATAAAAATAAAATAAAATATGGGATGTTGTTTATTTGTTTGTTTGTTTATAGTTAATATCCTGCCCTTCCTCTAAAGCTCAAGGTGGCATTCTATGGGTAAAAATAGACATGCAGCTGGCATGGTGGTGACCTGAGGTCGCCTGGATCAGGAAGTCACAGCACATATGGTCTGCACCGTGTCAGGGCACCAACCACACGTGCCCATTTCTGGTCCGCCATCTTGCTGCCCATGCAAATCAGGGTAGGGGAGGACTGCAATAGAAGTGTGGGCACCACCCCCACCCCATGCCACTCCCAGCGCTCTGCCTCCCACCATGACAGGCAGCCATGGTGGCCAATGATGGCCGGTCATGGGCATGCCCCAATCTGGGATGGGTTATGGTGGCTCACAACAGACATGTTAGCACTCTGTGGCCTGCTTTGGCCCAGTTGGGTGGGTCTTAGCCTGTGCTGAGACTTTGGGGGTTTCTTGAGGTCAGAGCCTGGGCTAGCTGCTGACATGACCTGTGAAAATCCTGGACCAATATCTGGTGGCACAAAACTGGATGTGTCAGTGGTCTGTGGGCCAAAGCAGGCCAGTCTGTTTTTACCCCAAAACCCCACATAAAACCCCTTTAAAAAACCCATCCTCAACCCTAAAAATCTTCACCCACCTTCTCTGCCTGCCAAATGCCTGCCAAAAAGAAAAGTCTTACATCTCTTCTGGAATATGCTCAGGTCCAGACTCTGGTGGACCTCCAAGGGGATGGAGTTACACAACACTGGGGCAGCAACTGAGAATGCCCCTCCACATGCCCTCGTTGTGTTAACAAGATTGGCAGATGGTACTCACAAAATGGTGCTCCTGTCTGACCACATGGATTATGGTGGCACATGGTAGGAGAGGCGGTCTTTCTATTATGTTCTATGGGGCTCTGGTTTATCAGAAATAAGTGGTGGCCATTATGTCCTGTAGGGTTGTAGGTTGTTGGAATTAAGGAGTGTCTATTATGTTCTATGGGGCTGTGGTGTATTGGAAATAATGGATGTCCATTATGTTCTATGGGGCTGTGGGGTATTGGAAATAAGGGGTGACCATTATATTCTATGGGGAGTCATAATTATGAGGTTTCTATTACGTTCTATGGGGCTGTAGGATATCGGAATTAACGGACGTCCATTATTTTCTATGGTGCTGTGAGGAATCAGAAATAAGGGGTTTCCATTATATTCTATGGGACTGCGGGGTGTTGGAATTAATGAGTGTCTATTATGTTCTATAGGGCTTTGGGGTAACAGAATTAAGGGATGTCCATTATGTTCTATGGAGCTGTAGGCTATGAAGTAAGAACATAAAAAGTGCCATACTGGGTCAGACCAATGGTCCATGGAGCCCAGCACCTGTCTCCAACAGTGGCCAATCTCGGTTGCTTGAAGTACCCAACAGGTCACTATGGGGCAAACCATTCCTTGTTGTTCACTCCCAGTTCCCGACAGTAAGAGGTTACATTCCCCAAACCTACCTAGCTAATAGCTGCTAATGGACCGATCCTACAGAAACTTGTCCAATCCTTCCTTAAACCCAGTTATACTACTGGCCTTCACCACATCTTCTAACAAATTCCACAACTTAATTGTGTGTTGAGTTAAAAAATACTTTCTTTTATTTGTTTTAAATCTCCTGTCCATTAGTTTCATGGAGTGTCCTCTAGTTCTAGTACTATTTGAGAGGTTAAAAAACCTATTCCTATTAACATGTTCCACACCACTCACGATTTTATAAACTTCTATCATATCCCCTCTCAATTGCTTCTTCTCCAAGCTGAAGGGCCCGAACCTTTCCAGTGTCTCTTCATAGGGGAGCAGTTCATTTTTGTAGCCCTTCCCTGTACCTTTTCTATTTCAACAATATCTTTTTTGAAGTCGGGGTGAATATTGTGTGCAGTTCTGGTTGCCCCCACCTCAACAGCCATGCTCTGCACTGACATCAGAAGGACAGGAGGTTCGGGGACAAACAGACCCCCATCAGGAGGACATTCCAAGGTCGCGGTGCTGCCACCGAGAACGCCCTCTCAATTGTCGCCCCACAGAAAACCTGGGAGATCTCGAGAAGGGCGCCCCCGGATAACTGCAGGGGCTGCTCAAGGACCTGGGGTGTGAGGTGGTAGTGCACATAAGACCAAATACACCCAAAAATGGGCAGAAACATAGATATTATTGTGGTAGGGCCATATAAGAACATTAGCTGAGAAGATTAGTCAATATTCAACATCCCATTTGCTTTTTGACAGCCGCCGCACACCGAGTTGAGGATTTTAACATATTGATTTTGACATATTGTCCACAATGACTCCAAGATCCTTTTCCTGAGTGGTAACTCTTAATTTAGAACCCAGCATTGTGTGCATAAAATTTGGATGAAGTAAGAGATGTCTGCTGCATCAATAAGGCATGGCGACTGTCCCTGCCCCAGGTCCTCTGGGTGGAATGTGTTGTGGGAGCCACTGCTATTCCGCTGTGCTTTGATGGGGTACTTGGCTTGAGAAAGCTTTGCTGCCTCAAGTCTTCAACGTGGGGCCCACCTTCAGGAGTTGTGCAGTGTTGTAGCCTGGTGCCTTTTTGACCCTGAGGAAAAGCAGACGGGCTGACTCTGCTGCGACTGAACTGTGTGACGTGTATGTGAGTTCAGAGCGCTGTACTCACACACATACGTCACACAGTTCAGTGGCAGCACGCATGCAGAGACAACTGGTCTGAAATTTGCAGGGTGAATTTCCAGGAAGAGAGTGTACACATGAAATTACTGAGGTCCAAGGCACTCAGATTACCACTTTCTACTTTGGGGTGGGGGGAGCGCTGAGCAGGGGTGTTGATCTCTGTCCATAAAGGACTGGAGGAAAAGATTGGCCAGACTGAAACTGCTTCTTTGTTTGGACTCCGACCAGATTGGCAGCGTTACCTCAGAGGTGGAGACGGGAAAAGGCCTACCACGTCATCTGCTTCAGGACCTTTCCCCCTCCTGTCTCTGCTATTGTTCCTTTTTTTCTTCTTTATATCAATGGATCCCAAACTTTTTGCCTGCATGGCGCCATTTTGAGATTTAACCCCATAGCCTCAGATAGCAACAAAGCGGCCATGCAAAGTCTAGCAAATATAAATGGAGACCCCATCAATGGTTGACGTTAGAGGTTAAACGAATACCCACAAAAACAGATATGCTTGTTGAATTTCCATTACCTGAACTGATCCACAACATCCGGGTTCTAATCGGTACCCAATTCGGACCAGACTCAGGCACCAGATGTCCCAGAATATTGACTTTCATTACCAATTTTTTGAGTTTCTGTCCCAATTTTCCAGTTTCCCATCCTGATTTACCAATCAGTGGGACCAATCCCAGGCCCCGCGATGCCCCGTGCGCATGCAAATGCATGCATTTTCCACGCAGCACCATGTGCCAGCAATGACAGCGTGCACGGTTTCTGCATGAATGCGCGTGCACGTAGCTGCACACAGGATCCGCAAGGCTTGAGATTGGCCCCAATAATTGGAAAATCGATAAATTTGTAACAAAATTACCAAATTTGGGGTGTATTTGGTAATTGGGTAGTCCGTCAGGTACACAACACTGTACTTGAACAGGTAGATATTATTCACAACTACTAAATCAGATCCCCGTTTTGTCTCTGGATGACATTATTTGGAATCCTAGTGGATAGTTTGAGAACCTCTGCTTTGTATCTAGCTACATTTTTTTCATGTTATGGGGATGGGTAAGTGTCTAGGGAAGAATTTCCCAACATTTTTGGACTAACGTCTGGGCCGGTCTTTGAACTGGCAAGACCTAGAATAGTGGTGTGTGTGTGTGTGTGTGTGTGTGTGTGTGTGTGTGCACCTGCGGTCACTTATGAGTAACAGAACAGCAGGGCTCCTGGGGCCCCTCCCTGATGCTTCTGATGGCAGGGCTAACCTTACCACAGGATGACCATGGGTAATTGCTCCTTTCTGTATTTGCAGGGCCCCGCAGTGGCCCCCATTTTCTTGGAGAAGGACCACCAAGGGCCCCACATTTTATCTTTACCCACAAATTCTAAGGCTGGTGTTGCCTGAGGGGCCCGGAGAAGTTCCCCTTGCAGCCTCCCTACCCCACAAACTCACATTGTGGGACTCAGGAAAACATTCGGAAGTACTTGAATAATCTTTTTAAGAAGTCCTTAGGGTTCAGCAGCCAACCCTTCTCTGGGAGACATTTAGTTTGCCAAAACCCTTTCCCCCCCCCAAAAAAAAACAACCACCAACTAAGCACAAAAAGACAATATCTCCCCCCCACCTCCAAATTTGGGGGGAAACATCAAAATTGCCTCACTTTTTTTTTTCAGGATATCTATGTGCTCTAGTTTTGACCCTGTCTGAAAACAGCTTTCCTGCCACTCTTGCATCGGTGGGACAGGACAACTTGGATAAAACAGCAGTTTCTGATCAGCCTCCATTACAGAAATAGAGTTATCAGAAACTTCTCTGTTTCAGAGATCCCCACCCAGAGACCGGCTGCTGCCTGTCAAATTTCCGTTTGCTGAGAAGCTCAAGTTCATTCAGCCTTCAAGGTCACTTCAGTGACGCCCCTCTGGATCCCAGCCCTGTTCCCATGGCAACTAAGAGATCAACCGTGGACACCTGGCCAAAGGTCTCCACATAGCCCTACGAGACATCCACCTCCAGAGCCTCTTTCTCATTGCAGGAAGCCTGGCTCTGATTGGTCCCTTGTAATGACGATACCCTGGCATAGCTCCCTAGGTTGAGGTGCCTCCTGTTTAATGATCCTGCATCCCAAACAGCTGCTGACCTTTCCAAAGGCTCCTGGGGCTGCGTTTTACAAGCAAGTCTTTATCATTTAATTGCAGTGGCACAATGTTTGTGTTCTTGTGCGAGGGTGGAGGCAAGAGATAAAGGCTGGTTGCAACTGCCTGAATGGGCACAGGGACCCATTTTGTAGTGTCAGTTGCAAACAACACTGTAGAAAACTTGTCCATGGGAAGCAATAAAGAAAACCCATTGCTATTCTTTTCCCTTAGTAGCAACTACCTGCCTGCCCATCTAAGTGGGCAGATGTTATTAAGGCCTGGAAGGATTGCTGGGTGAAATTCCATAGCATGGGATATGTACATGGAGGCGGAGTACTACATATGATATCCTTTTTGGACCAATTACTGTGGGTGAGAATGTATGCCAGCTTTTGGGTCACAAAAGGCCCTTCCTCTGTCAAGTAAGAAGTATCAAGAAGTTATATGGGCAGCTGACTGGAATCGCCAGATCAAAACATCAATAACAAGGTGCATATCAAGCTATGGGGCATGGAATTGTGGGCCCTTGAAATAAAGGCTGCATGGAGCTATGGGCTCTGAAATAAGGGACGACGATTAAGGAGATAATGGATGGAGACCAAGGGTGAAAAAAAAATGTGCACACGGCTAGGAGAGGTGGGCTGCCCCTGCCCAGGGCACTGAAAAGACGGGCACCTGACTGGGCCAGCCAGTGAGCCCTCTCTCGCCCTACTCCCAGCAGGGGAAAAGGACAAATGAGTGGCCAAGCGGCACTGCCCCCAGCACCCCGCGACCACCATGACGAGCAGCCATGGCGGCCAACCATAGTGGTTGGGAGATGGTGGCAGGCACAGACCCGCTTCCCGCTATGGCCTGCATTGGCTCACCTGGTGACCCTTGCCGCCTAATCCATATTGTCCCGATTCCAGTGTGTCCCTTGACCTTTCCACCACATTTTTGGGCAGTCGCATTAGAAGGATGGAATCAAAGACGCCACACGGTGTGCACAACAATATAAATGCGGTTATGAATTTTTATGAAAGGAAGACAATTTAAGAAAACATCATTGCTGAGAAAAGTAACATTAATTTGG
Organism: Sphenodon punctatus; assembly: GCA_003113815.1. Classification (NCBI taxonomy): domain Eukaryota; kingdom Metazoa; phylum Chordata; class Lepidosauria; order Sphenodontia; family Sphenodontidae; genus Sphenodon; species Sphenodon punctatus. Next base: position 1,302,990 of record QEPC01009864.1, on the reverse strand, counting down.
TCATCCTCCCCTACCCCCCGCCCCCAGATGTTAAGACTTTTTTGTTTGGTTTCCTCCAGATGTTGATGGATTCTTTAGATCGCTTTCACACAACAGTGTTGAAATAAGCCACAAGATGCGATTTTCCGTTCCTTCCAGGGACAGGTTCCAATCCGGCAAATACCTCCCATGGCTCTACATCTGCCGCTGAGGTTGCCTGCTGCATAAGGGAAAGAGAGCTTGGGGAAATGTTTTCCATTCACAGAAAGTAGAGACATAAGAACAACCAAGGGCAGAGTATAACATTCCCAACAAACTTTGTTGGGGGTTGCTGTGGGAATGTATTGGAAGTGGGGCGGAGGGCAGGGGTGTGCAATTTGTGTTCAGTTTTAAATGACTAAAATGAATGAAACCTCATACATGTGCAGCAATTTTTAAAATTGTTTTAAAAATATTTAGGGATGGGACTCCAGAACGAATTTTGCTTTTCGTTTTTTTCAGTTTCGGTTCTCCAATAATTTCGGTTTTGGTTTTGGTTTCAAGTTTTTTGCATTGAATTTTTTTCTGGGTTTTTTTTTTTTTTCGCATTGAAAAAAAAAATGAAAAAAATTTCAGGGCAAAACTCCCCCTCCTAAAAAAACGAAACCAAAACAAGAATTGAAATTTCAGATAGAACCAAAACGGCCATTTTCAGGTTGTTTCGGTTCTGTCTGAAATGGAAATGAAAAGAAAACAAACCATCAAAAAAGACAAGGAAGGATTTTGTTTACGAAAACCCACACGAATGAAGGGGTTTTTGTAGACAAAAATGAAAACAAAAATGAATGATCTGCCTGCTGCACACCCCTAGTGGAGGGAGCTACTGAAGGAATAGCAGATGATGAGCCCCCCCAACTTATGAAATGCCTGCACCCATGCTGTGACTAGGGATGTGTGAACAGAACCGAGTTCGGAAATTCGGTTCGGTTCAAAAATCAAGTTCGGTTCGAAAGTTCAGTTCGGTCGACCGAACTATTCGAGTTTGGTCCGAATTCCGAACTTCTGAACCGAGTTGGTACATTCAAAACCAGGGTTTTTTTGGCCTTCTGAACTGGTTCAAATTTGACCGGAGAGTTCGGTCGAATTCGAGTTCGGTTCGAAAGCTCGGTTCGGTCGACCGAACTATTCAAGTTCGGTCCGAACTCCAAACTTCCGAACTGTGTTCGCACAGCCCTAGCTGTGACTGCTCCATGCTGAGAAAGGGGAAGCCCAGCCCCTTCCCCGTCAACCAAGGAAGCAGCCGGAGGAAAAATCTTCAACTACAGCTGCTCACTGTGCATAGTTGGGCAGCCCAAGTTATCAAAGTGTAGTGGGGGGATGTGGATACAGCTTCCCCCATACCTCTAACTTTCTGTCAACTGTCCTCCATGGAAGGTTCCCAGGGCCGACCTTCGGATTTGCAGGGCCCAGGGATAGGAGTCTTGAAGGTGGTCATGTTTGGGGCCACACTGAGAGGGAGTGGTGCCCCCACAACCTGTCCACTGCGGGGCTCTCAGAAAGAGCGGGGCCCGAGGAAACCGATCCAGGTCGCCCTGTGGTAAGGCCAACCCTGCAGGTTCCAGACGCTTCAAAAGTTAGAAGGCAAAGCCCAGCACGGCAGAAAATTCCAACTTGACAAGCAAAGTATCAGCAGAAGCTCCCACTGCACCTGGATAACTGACTGTACCCTTGGCTAGAGATGTGAGGGTTCAGAAAAAAGAAACAAACTGGAAACTTTCGGGGGGGGAGGGACATTCTTTTCCTGTCTTTTCCACAGTCTCATTGGGGGGAAATTGGAAATAATATGTTCAAACATTTCTCTCACAAGGGGCGAAAACAGACATGCACCTTGACTCTGCTTTGACACCGCTTTAACATTTCTTAGACATGTTGCTGAGCTGCGTAGGGTGCCACTACAGCTCTGCAACATGAACAAGACATGTCAAAATGGTGTTAAAGCGAAGTTACGTGCATGTCTGCTTTCACACAATGAAGAGTAACAGAATTGATCAAAACTATTTAAAATGATAGTGGGGCTGATCCCATCCCTGCGGCTCTTGTGCACGTACGCACACGCACATGGTTTCCACGCAGCACAGTGGAGATCCATGTGGTTTGCATGCCACCGTGCGCATGTAGCTGTGAGCAGGCTCCGTGGAGAACAGGATCGGCCCCCAGTGTTACTGCTGCTCTCCAGTTTTCCATGCCGTGTTCTAATTAATACAGTACGTACATTCAGATCACTATTTGCCTAAATTCCTACTCTTGTCGAACGTAAACAGTGACCTGCTTTTAAATCTCTGCTCCCACCCCATCTGCCACACAAAATCAGAACAGAGACTAACATGCAAAAGAGCTGGGAAACTTGTTTCAATTTGTGTAAACCTTCAATTTTCTGAATTAAGTGAAGAGCACGGTGGAAGTTCAGAACTGGATTTTTCAGACATACCGCCTGGTAAGGAAAAACTCACGTTTTTTCTTTGCTAATCTTTTCCTTGCTAATCTATAAACTCCCAGTGTAACTGTAACCAAGCCAAGAACATGTACCTGAGTTCTCACATCCTCATGATTGTCGCATCCCTTGTCTCTCCCTCTGTTCCCCCTTCCCTGTCTCCCCTCCCCCTGTCTTTAGATTGTAAGCTCTCGGGCAGGGACCGTGTCTATCTTATTCTCTGTAAAGCGCCAGGTACATCGCTGGCACTATATAAATGCTAATAATAATGCTAATAATAATAATAATAATGCTAATAATAATGCTAATGCCAATGCCAATAATAATAATAATAATAATAATAATAATAATAATAATAATAATAATATTGATTCACTGGCCGTTTTTAAATAGGATGTGACCATACAGGTCCACCTATACCCCACGCACCCAAGCACCCGTCTGAAGGCTGTGTGCAAGCCTTGCCATGACCCATGCACCACCCACTCCTGCCCACACGCTGATCATCAGGGAAAAATTCAGGATGTTCCATGCGGGGGTCAGGGGAAGGAGTGGGCAGTGTGTGGGGGGGCACACCCATCCCGGCCTGTTGAAACCCCCCACCCCACTCGCCAGATGTCTCCGGGCAGTCCACATGATGGCACACATGGACCCACCTCCCAGCTGTGCCCATTTAAGGGTACCGTTGTACTTGCAAGCTTGTTGTTTCTCCATTCCTGAGCCAATCACTGTGCAAATATCTATTTATTTATTTATTTATTTACAGTATTTAATGCCCCGCCCCATCCTGACATTGGCGGCTCGGGGGCGGCTTATAGAATTTAAAAAAATAAAACCACAAAAGTTCATAATAAAAACCATCATCAAATTAAACGACCAACAGTTTCAAGGATAAGAATCCTCCCTCACCAAACCCCTGGTGAAACAGCCGGGTCTTACACTTTCTCCAAAAGGAAGGAAGATCCATCGACAGGCGAAGATCCGCTGGTAGAGTTCCACAGCCTCCAAGAACACCCTCCCCATTGTCAGCACCGAGGGACACACTTGTATGTACTGTGCAGGGGGATTTTCCCTTGTTTTCATTTCTGCTTAGAGTGTCCTCTCCTTTGCTTTCTCCTTTGTATGCCTCACTGACTGGCTTTGGTTCCAGCACCCCCTGCTGGAAATTCTTGGTATGTTCCAGAGAAGGAAGACGGGGAATAGGGAGGAGGAATCCAGAATTTCAATTGTTCCAATTTTGGGTTGGAATAGGCCAGTTCACCCATTCCGATCGAAAACCTGAACAATTCATATTTTGTTCGATTCATAGAATCATAGAGTCTTAGAGCTGGAAGGGACCTCAGAGGTCAACTAGTCCAACCCCCCACTCAGTGCAGGAAATCCACAGCAACAGCATCCCCGACAGATGGCCGTCCAGCCTCTGTTTGAAAACCTCCAGTGAAGGAGAGCCCACCGCCGCCGCCCTAGGTAGCCAGTTCCACTGTCAAACAGTTCTGACCGTTAGGAAGTTCTTCCAAATGTTTAGCCAAAATCTGTTTTCTTCTAATTTTGCCCATTTGGTTCTAGTCCTGCCCTCGGGAGCATTGGAGAACAAGTCTTCACCATCTTCTGTGTGACAGCCCTTCGGATATTGGAAGGTGGCTATCATGTCTCCTCCTCTTATTAGTCTTCTCCAGGCTACACATCCCCAGCTCCTTCAACCTTTTCTCATAGGACTTGGTTTCCAGAGCCCTGACCCTCTTTGTCGCTCTCCTCTGAACCTGTTCCAATTTGTCAATGTCCTTCTTAAAATGCGGTGCCCAGGACTAGACACAGGACTCCAGATGAGGTCCGACCAGTGCAGAATAGAGTGAAACTATTACTTCTCATTACCATCTAATTGGAAATTAAAAAAATAGTAATAAAAAAAAATCTGTGCATGTGGAAAATGGCTGCTGCCCTTATTATTATTTATTATTATTAGCAAGCATTTATATAGCACCAGCAATGTACCTGGTGCTCTACAAAGTAATGGAATAGACACAGTCCCTGCCCTAGGGCTTACAATCTGAGAGATTGGGGGGGAGGGGGGAGATGAAGGAAGGGGAACAGAGGGAGAGACAAGGGGTGTAACATTCACGAGGATGCGAGGTCCCAGGTGCATGTGCTTGGCTTGGTTACATAGAGAATGATGGCTGGCTGGTCCATGCGGTGAGGATACGAGTACACAGAGCTCAGGTAACAGATTGTACTGGATGGAGGGGATCAGCAGGAGTTATTCAAAAGGACGGTGGCAGCTTAGCTGCCATTTTGAATAAGGGCAGCCGATTTGTGAATGAATACATTGGCCAGTGATCATTTTGGGCATGTGCAAATCGGCTGCCCCTGTTCAAAGGGGTGGCAGGCAATGCTGCTGCCACCATTTTGAATAAGGGTGGTGGCCATTTTGAGTAGGCAAAGGATTTTATTTTATTTTATTTTATTTATTTTCTTCCGGTATTCTGATTGGAATTTAATTTTGAGCTGAATTCTAATTAGGGGGAAAAACACACTATTCTGTTTTTGTGAAAATTCCTATTTAAACCAAACAGCTGTTTCCAACCCAGCCCTGTTGAGGAACTATTCCACCCCTGGCACTTGCTCCTGATCATGAGAATGGAAGCAAAGGAAAGTGGCTACTTTGGAGGACCTTTTCTGGAGTAAAAACCCTGGATTTGGTATTTCTGTGTGGACAAACCCAAAGGCAAGCGATGGAAATTGCCTATTTATTTACTGATGGGCACCGATGACTGAGCTACAATCTAAAGGAAATTGCCAGTAAATAAATCCATTGCCTATGCAGCAATATAACATTTCTAGTTTGCAATGTAAGAGAGCTTAAAGACATTGGCTCTTTCTGCACGGGTGGCACCCACACATGAACACCTGGGTGTTCCTGCGTGAGTGCTACCTGTGTAAATCTTGCAAGAGTAAGTGTGTGCACTCCCACGCAAATGCATCCCCATGCACAGAGGCACCAGCAAAAATGGAGGTGCCTCCGTGCGTATGGGCGGGGGTGGGTGGAGATGGGTGTGCGCCTGCTCTGCACCTTCCCCCCACGCAGCGCACATGGACCGTGGCGCACACAGCCCCCCCTCCCCCACACCTTGGCCCATGTAATAAGGGCCATAGACCCATGATGAAGTACCATAGTGAGAACCAGGGTGGAAAAGAAATTCCTCAGTCACTCAGAACAATGCATTAATGCATTCACTGCAGATAAAAATTAGAAGTGAAAAGGATTAAACATTTAATTGTTTTTTTTTTATTATTTGGGTTGTCAAACAACTGGCAACTGAAAAACTTTTTTGCAGGATTGTGGGAGAGCTAGAAAAGTAGAAAATCTTATGCAATTTTTTTTAACAAAATTTCCTATTGTTAAAAATATTCAGTGAAAGCATTTTGGAAAACCAAAATGGTGAGTTTTTTATTTTTTAAATCAGGAACTTTGATTGTAGCTTTCACCCATTTTTTTTCTGTGTTAAAAATGTAACAGTCAAAGGGGACCCTGCATTTTTTTGCAAATCCAGTGGTGGCTGATGGACTTTCATGCGGGGGGTGGGGGGTGGTTAGGCAGGGATGAGGGGAGGGGTAAAAATGGGGGCAAATGAATGGGGAGAAGGCAGGGAGAGAGAGAGGCAGAAATTTATTTATTTATATTTATTTATTACATTTCTGCCCTGCATCCTCCCATACAATGGCGGCTCGGAGCGGCAACAACATATACAAAATAAAATAAAATACATAAAACAAGTATTATAATATTAACATTGCTAAAAAGGCTAAATGCTAAAGACAATAAATAAATATACCCTCCCAACCCCCCAACCTACACCCCCATCCCTGAAGACCCGGCGGAACAACCAGGTCTTACATGATCTTCAGAAAGAGGGGAGGTCTGGGGATAAACGGGCCTCCATAGGGAGGGAGTTCCACAGCCTAGGTGTGGCCACCGAGAATGACCTCCCCACTGTCACCACCCAGAATACCCAGGGAACCTCGAGTTGGGCACCCCCAGCCGACCGCAGGGGCCGCAAAATGATCCAGGGCCTGAGGTGGTCTCACAGATAAGCAGGTCCCAAGCCATTTAGGGCTTTAAAGGTCATTACAAACACTTTGAATTAGGCTCAGTAGACTATAGGCAGCCAGCACAGAGAACAGAGCACAGGTGTAATGTGCTCATGGTGACCCGTCCCCATTAGGAGACGAGCCGCCGCATTCTGCACCAGCTGCAGCCTCCAAACCATCTTCAAAAGTAGCCCCACGTTGAGTGCATTACAGTAGTCCAGTCGAGAGGTAATGAAAGCATGGATTATGGTTGCCAGGTCCGAGTTGGAGACATACGGCCGAAGCCATCACACCAGATATAATTGTAAAAATGCTCCCATCGCCACAACCTCCATATGACAATCCAGGCAGAGCTGTGGATCAAGGAGCACCTCCAAACTACAGACCTGGGCATCCAGAGGGGGGCAGACCCCACCAATAATGGGAGCCACCACCCCCACAGCCCTACCAACCAGAATCACCTCCGTCTTATCAGGATTCAACCTGAGTCGATTCGCCCTCATCCAGTCCCCCACAGCTGCCAAACACCAGGTAAGCACTGACACTGCCGGGCCTGGATCTTCAGAAAACGAGAGGTAGAGTTGTGTATCATCGGTGTACTGATGACATCGTACGCCAAACCATCTCATGACCTCCCACAAGGGTTGCATATACACAGTGAACAGAAGAGGGGACAGAATAGAAACTTGCGGGACTCCACACATGAGGTCCTGGGGAGAAGATGTATATTCTTCGAGGACCACTCGCTGAGTTCTCCCTGCCAGGAATGAGCGGAACTATTCAAGAACAATCCCACTCACCCCGGCTCGATCCCGCAGCCTTGTCACCAACATCTCATGATCAACGGTATCAAATGCCGCCGACAGATCCAACAAGATCAAAATAGATGATCTGCCCTGATCTAATTCACGGTGTACGTCATAGATCAAGGCCACGAGTGCAGTCTCTGTGTCAAACCCCAGACAAAAGCCGGACTATGAGGGATCAAGAAAACCGACCCGGTCTAGATGCTCCTGTAACTGCCGGGACACCACCCATTCAATAACCTTCCTAAAAGGAAATGTTAGAGACTGGCCGATAGCTGGCCGGGGAGTCAACACTCAAGGATGGTTTCTTGAGCAGAGGCCATACCACTGCCTCCTTGAGGCAGCTCGGCACTCTGCCCTCCCTAAGGGAGGCATTGACCACCCCTGCCAGCAATGGCCCTAATGTCTCCCGGCTGGACTTCACCAGCCAGGATGGGCATGGATATAATTCACAACAGGTGGACCGCACTGTTGGGGGGTAGCAGGAAGGCAGGGAGGAGGGGAAGGGTAGAAATGGGAGGATGGATGTGGGGGGAGAGGCAGGAAGCAGGTAGAAATGGGGTGGGTGGGGAAGGGGAAGGCAGGAAGGAGGGGAGGGTGGAAACGGAGGTGGAGGAAGAAGCCAGGGAGGAAGAGGTAGCAACAGAGGGTGGGGGAAGCCAGGGAGGGGTAACAACAGAGGGTAGGGGAAAGGCAGGGAGGAGTGGTTAAAATGGAAGTGGGGAAAGGCAGGGAAGGGTAGAGGCAGGGAGGGAGAGGAGGAGAGGCATACTCACCAGTTGCAGACTCTGGCAGCCATAGCCCATATGGGTCTTGGGGGATGGGGCTCAGCTCCTGGATGTAGCCAGGAAGACCCCATGCCCTCCTCCCCTCTCAGCTGGGGCTGCTATTGGCCTGAGGTGGACTGCCTCTCCCTCCCTCCCTCCCCAGGTGAGGTGGCTTTGCACATGCACTGCCAACTCAGCCGTGAGTCGCGTGGAGGGAATGAGGGAGAGGCAGGGGTGGCTCTGTGGGAGGCAGGCAGAGCCCCACTGCCGCTCCCCCACCAGCCACCCCTGTGATAATTCTCTTGGAACATTTCACAGGTGCAGAATTGAAATTTGCATCAAACTTCTGTTTGGGGAGCAGGGAACTCTTGAACCAGACCTCGGCCACGATCTGCAACCTGCTTGCTCCAGTATAGCCCCCTAGAAACCTCCTGGGCTTTATTGGGACTACACCGCACTAAGGCCGCTTTTAGACGAGCGGGTCATGCTTGCGTGATCTGCTCGCGTGACTTTTGAAAATCCTGTGGGACGGGATTAGACAAGATGTTTCAATATCGCGGTATTTAGTTTGCAGTGTTCAAAGAACGCGCAACTGGCTTTATTGCGCAACATGTCTCGTCTAATCCCAGCCTTCAGGATTTTCAAAAGTCACATGAGTGGATCGGCAAAGCGGTCTAAGTAATTTGTGGATCACAGTTGCCTTGAACTAGCCGTTACTGATTACTCTGAACTAACCCGTAATGTAGGACTCTTCGTTATGGATCTGAGTAATGGATCCATATTTCCCCCTGACCCTTATCCCCCAGGCTCCTGGAATGTTACTTACCAGACTCAGAGAGCTTGATTGAAACAGCGCTGCTGTGGGGGCTCCGGCAGACTCCCTCGCCATGCACCCTCCCTGCCCCGTATCGTGCATATGCAAAATGGTCTCCAGGGCGACAGCATTTTGGTTACTGCCATTTTGGTTAAGGGCATTGGTCATTTTTTCGTGCGCAAAACAGCCCTGGTGGCCATTTTACACAGGTGTGATAAGGAGCAGGGAGGGCGCCGTGGTGAGGAAGTCTGCCTCAACTCCCACAGCAGCAGCAGTGATTCAGTCAAGCCCTCCAAGGCTGGTAGAGATGTACACCAGGGGCCCATGTTGTTTCCCATTTTGTTATTTAAATCTGTCATTTTTGTTTTCATAAATATCAAATTGTCGTTTTCGTTTTTGCTTTTGTTTTCGTTTTCTGTTGGTTTCAATGGAAAACACATTTTTGGCGGTAATATTTTTGGGGTTTTTACTATATTTGGCTTATACTTGGAGGGATTATGCCTACAATGGAAGGGATTATGTGTACTAAATTCCAAAATGTTTGGATAAAGAAATCTAATTTTAGAAGCAGTTGAATTATTATTTTTTTGCAAAAATCTTCATATACAATCTTTGGTGTAACTTCTTTGCCTCACATTTAATGTAGATGTAACATGGTACATTTATATCCCTTCCCATATTTACTATTTATGCCAACTTTCAAAAGAATTTGATAAAGAGTTCTGGTGGTATAAGCAATTAACTTGTAAATGTATGTCTGACGGTAACATGTTTGTAGTCCAACCAGTGTACATGAAATTTGGCTGGGCTGTATATCATATATTCTCAATTGTCTCTGCCAAATATCAGAAAGGTGTGATAAAGGGTCCCAATTTTATATGCTTGCACACTATATGTAGAGAAGGGGCCTATGCCAGGGATTCTCTTACGTGTCACTGTGGTATAAGATCGGTTTGTGATGCCAATTGGCCAGCAGAAATGTCAACCAAATATCCTCATTCTGTGCTGTGACCATCCCAACATCTCTCCCCTACTTGTTACTGGGAAGTCAGAAGCATCTGTTTAG
>QEPC01009864.1:1259667-1288068 GCA_003113815.1 Sphenodon punctatus | reverse complement strand
GCCTATGCCAGGGATTCTCTTACGTGTCACTGTGGTATAAGATCGGTTTGTGATGCCAATTGGCCAGCAGAAATGTCAACCAAATATCCTCATTCTGTGCTGTGACCATCCCAACATCTCTCCTCTACTTGTTACTGGGAAGTTAGAAGCATCTGTTTAGGAAAGAGCCAACAGAGATTCTGTGATGTCCTCTGTCGCAGTGCTGCAGAATGTGATTGTGATAATTGGCCAGCCTGGATGTGTAAACTACGTCTCCTGATTGCTGGGATGCTATCCCCAAAGTCCCAGTTATGTTCCTTCCATGCCCGCCTGAGGGCTGCCCCCTATACCCGCCTCAAAGCCACTACCAATTGGTACTGTAAAGCTAGAAGTATGCAGTAATTGGCCAGTGAATGTGTCTGTATATCTTTTGGGTTGTTCCAAATCCTCCCTCCTACATACATCCTCTCTCCCTCTGCCATGCCAGGTGCCTGCCTCTGACTGGCACTGCATGTGCTGCTATTTATCTGAATAATGGTCTTCAAGGGGACAACTTCAATTGCTTATAAAATTATGTCCCTTTACCAAATTATCCTGTAGTTTGGCAGAGATGACAGGGAAGTTATGTGATACATTCTTGCCAAATATCTTGTAAACAGGATGGAATATACAAATGTTACAGCTGGAAATGTATTCTTGAATTAATGTCTTATAAATCAGGACCCTTTACCAAATCTTTATGAAAATTGGCAGAAGTGTTAATCCTGTGGAACGACATAATAATCTCAGGATTCATGCAAATTGGATTGAAGTTAAACAAGTTGTAGCCATGAATGTGTATGGAGTGTTTCTTAAAATTACAATGTTCAATTGCTTCTAACATCAGATTCCTTTATCTAATCGTTTCTAAGATTGGTACACTAGTGCCCCCCATTGGGGGTACAATCTTCCCAAGTGTCAGTAGAATTAAATAAGAAACATGAACGTTATAGCCATAAATATGTTTTTCAGTTTTTTCCCTTTATTTAAAAAACCAAATGTTATTTTCATTTCTATTTTCATTATTATTATTATTTGTAATTTTTACTGTTGCAATAACAATAATGAAAATGACAATTTTCATTATTGTTATTGTAATAACAAAAATGACATGCACACCCCTAAAGGCTGGTAAGTTCCACTCTGCTGGGCTGGAGAATGGGGATGGAGGAGGCCAGACCCACTGTCCCAGGGCTCGAGATAAATGGGAGTACGATTAGGTTTCCCATTGATTTCAATGGGAATTCCAAATCCAGATTTTCAAAAGAAGTGAACCAGAAAAAAACGTAAATGAAATTCCATCCGAAGTCCCACCTCTAGCCCCTGCCTGGCTATCCATGTGAGAAAGATATTTACATCTTACCTCGGGCTGCCACATCTGTTTCCACTTCATCCTTTGCGAAGTTTTCCTGCTGGGCCTCATCATCCGAAGTCTGGGTCTCATCAGTGTCATCCCAGTGGGCCTGAACATGGAAAATCAAGAGGAGAAGTGCAAGAGGAAGGTAAACTGCTCTCATGGTTGATGCTCAGCTGGTATCTCAGAGTCCCGTGTGGAGGCTACGTAGGAGAAAAGAAGATGCTAGAGAGAGAAAGAGCCTGTCTTTAATTTATGTGGAGGTTTCACAAAGGAGGATTGTGTGCTTAGGGTGGAGGGAAGTGCTTGGAAGTGGGTGTGACCGGGGCAATGTATTTAATACTTTGATCTCTCTTTGATACTGATCTGTTCTTAGCTCCAGCATGAGCAGACAATCCTTTGTATTTCTCCTATGCTAGCCTCTGATAAGCTACCATCTCACATCTGTTTGATTGGGTGGTGCCGTGCTGGTAACACAAAGGAAACAGCTGGGAGACTGAAATTGTCTTCCAGGCAGAGCAAAGGGATAGACCGCCCCTCTGTAAACAGAGCCTGCCGGCATTGTAAAGTCCCGGGTCCAAGGAGACTCCATCCTGATTTCTCCCCTCCAGGGACTGGTTGTGTCTAGGCTCAAAGGGGCATTTTTGCAAATGGTCCAGGGCTGGCTTTAAGCAGGACAAGTAGGGGCCCTGGCCCAGGCTGCATGATCAGAGGGGTCCCTGCAGGGAGAGCAGTTCTGACAGTCTTGAGTCCAGTGCTTCTCCCACAGCCCTGGGATGGGCTACCTTTGCAAGCCTCTTCTCACCTATGATTCCCAGCCCCCAGACTGGCTGCTTCCTACTGGGCCCTGCTCCCCACACTTCCAGTAAACCACCAAATCCTGAATCTAGGGTTGCCACTTATGCACATTAAGGAACACTTATGAAAAATACATGTTGTGGGGCCTTAGGCTGAGCCTGAAACATGTGTTTTCCGTAAGTGTTCCTTAACAACGTGCATAGGTTGAATTCCCAGTGCCAGAGGGCTCTGTGTGTGTGTGTGTGTGTGTGTGTGTGTGTGTAAGGGAGAGGGAGAGCTTGTGCATGGAAAAGCAAACAAACACCGGGTCATTACACTAAATACAGATACAGAAATCTGCTGCGCTGCATATCTGTACAAATTGCTAGTGGTAGTCTGCCAGGGGAAATTCTGTTTCAGTCTTTTTCCCCCCCCATTTCATTTCCCCAGGCAGCAGAGATGGCCTGGCCCGCTGGTCCACTGGCCGACAGCAAACATAGCCCAGCCTGCCGGCCAGGAAGCAAAAGCAACCTGGCCAGATGGCAGTGGAGATGGCAGCTCTTCACCTGCATCCTCTGAGGCCTGGACTGTTAAGTACATGACAGCTTCCGGGCCCCAGGGGGTGGGGATGTTAGGAATGTGGATCCATTTGACTTCAAAGAGGAAAGATACAGAACCGTAAACCAAAAACAGAACCACAAATGAACCAAAATTAAGGGATCCGAAACAGGGGGGAGCCCAAAAAAGGGGTCCTCCCCCCCCCACACACAGTGGTTACAGAGATGGGAATTTGCAAGAGCCTTAACTCTTCTTATAAACTGGAGGGTTTTTTTATTATGGAATTGTTAACAGCACCTCATCAAACAGATGGTGGGGCAGGCAGGCTTATCAGCAACCAGTGTGTTGTAAATAGTACAAAGGAGATTCAGCTCAGGGCTGACTGAGCCTTGATCAGAGTAATATCAAGGAGACTTCAAAGCAGCCTTAGATTGGCCTGGAACTGGGGTCATCTAGTACCTGCTGTGGCATGTTTGTTGATTATTTTGCAGATAAAATCACTTGGATTCACAACTTTGATGCCGCGCTTATTACAATTCCATAATCAAAAAACCTCCAGTTTACAAGAAGAGTTAAGGGTCTTGCAAATTCAATCATGCATTAAAAAGCATGAAAATTACATGTTAAGGTTCCCGCCTTAACTTCCGTGCCATGTTAGCAGTAAAGACATTGTACAATCTTACATATTGTGCTCACTCACAACTTAGGCTCCATGCACCCACACTTTGCCTTCATCTTTCAGCCCCAATCCTCTTCATCTTTGCAGATTGGGGGAACACTGAAGCTGGGGACAGGAGGGTGTGACTTGGCCCCTCACCCCCTCCTTTCCCTTTATCCCTTTATTTCAGCTAGGGAGTATTGGACAGCTGACTAATGGCTCACAACCGTCCCTCTTTCCCACTGTTCTTCACTGTCCTCCCAGAGCACATCGAAGCTGGGTAAAGTCGTATACAAATGTTTAATTAAAACTAAGTTGGGTATACTTTGAAATTAGTAAAATGGAATGGCCATTGGAAGGAATGGAGACAACAGCAGTGCCAATTTCTAAATAAATACTGTCATTCCAACATCCAATTAAGTGATTGTGCAATTATACAACACGGTTGCATCTTTGGGAGTACATAGGGAATGCAGGAGGGTGTGAAAAGATGAGGAAAGCACCAGATGCATTGCCAGTAAGTAGAATGGTTGGAATTACACAAACTGTGCAGGATTAAGTAAGTGGGTGGAAAGACAGGAAGAATTAGAAATAGTTACAATAATAAGGTTCTGAGTGAAATAACGGATTCAGAAGACTGATGTGCACCAGAGACCATGCCGCTTTTCATTTTCATTTTTCATATTAAAATCGTTCATTTTTCTTTTCATAAATATCAAAATTTTATTTTCGTTTTTGTTTTTATTTTCGATTTCCATTGATTTCAATAGAAAACACATTCTTTTGATTTTCAATAAATTTGGATGAAACATGGAGGGATTGTACCTCAAATGGAAGGCATTATGTGTGAGAAAGTTCAGAAAGATTGGATAAAGGAATCCAATTTTGTAAGCAGTTGAATTGTGTTATTTTGCAAAAATCTGCATATACATTCCTGGCTGTCTCTCATCTAATGTGTATGACACTTGGCAAGATTATACCCTTCCACATTAGATGAGAGACAAAGAACTTACAGCCAGGAATGTATATACAGATTTTTGCAAAATAACACAATTCAACTGCTTACAAAATCAGATTCCTTTATCCAATCTTTCTGAACTTTTGTACACATAATGTCAGGGATTCCTGTGTCACTGTGGTATAAGATCATTTTGTGATGACAATTGGCCAGCAGAAATGTCAACCAAATATCCTTATTCTGTGCTGTGACCATCCCAACTTTCCTTCCCCACTTATTACTGGGAAATCAGAAGCAACATTTTAGGAAAAAGCCAATAGAATTCTCTTATGTCCTCTATCACAGTGCTGCAGGATGTGATTGTGATGATAACTGGCCAGTCTGGATGTGTAAACTATGTTTCCTGATTGCTTGGATGCTATCCCCCAAATCCCAGTTATGTCCCTTCTATGCAGGCCCGGACTTAGGGGCAGGCCTCCTAGGCCTGGGCCTTGGGCGGCATTTTCTTGGGGGTGGCAATCCTGGCGCCGGCTTGGCCCTGCTCTGTTTTTGTTTTTCTCCCTGCACAGTCGAGGCTGCTGCCCGCAGCTGAAGCCTGCTGCCTGGGTCCTGATCCCACACCTGCCTCTGCCATCTGTCTGCTAGTAGTGCTGCAGCAGCATCAGCAGCGGGACACCGGGACACTGGACTGGGTGATAAAGCTGTTTGTTTACAAACAACTCCTCCCCACGTGAGTGATCAGAAGGTTGTTGCCTTGTAAAGAAGGTTCTTTGAGATAGCACCTACTGGGTTGTGCATGCTCACCCTATTCAGATAATAGACCACGTGATGGTCTCGAGCTCCTCTAGCATAAAAAGCACTCTCCCACTCAGAATGACAGTTCCTTCCAACCCTTTCTAAGAATATAAGGAAAAAAATTCCATGCAGGGCTAGAAGGGTGGTTGTTTTGAGAATGTTTGGAGCCATCTCAAAGGATCTTGTTTACAAGGCAGCAACCTGCACAAGCAGCACCCCCACCCAAACATGTGCCTGCCAGCCATTCCTAGCAAGGGTCTCCACTTTCCAGTTGCCATCCCTACCTAGCACACCCAAATAAGGGCAGGATTTGCATGTGCCAGGAAGGGTCTTTCCAGTTGCCATCCCTAGTGCCCCAGGGAGGGCAGGATTTGCACGTGCCAGCCAGGGTCTCTCCATTGCTATCCCTCCCTAGCAGCACCCCAAGGAGGGCAGGATTTGCACATGCCAGCCAGGGTCTCTCCAGTTGCTATCCCTACCACCCCAAGGAGGGCAGGATTTGCACATGCCAGCAAGGGTCTTTCCAGTTGCCATCGCTACTAGCACCCCAAGGAGGGCAGGATTTGCACTTCCCAGCCAGGGTCATCATCTCTGGTTGCCATCCCATTCTCTACTAGCACCCCAAGGAGGGAAGACTAGAGGCATCATCATAAATGCATGATATTACTTAGGTGTTGTTTATGTGTTCCTGTTTCAGAGAGGGTGAGGATGAGGAATCCTCCAATGACAGTGCCAGATTCAGGAGAACAACACTAAGGTGGAGGTCACCAGTGCTACCCCCAGACAGTGAGCGTGGGCGGACAAGGTCCAATGTCTGGACGTGGTATGATAAGGACAATGGATTCACCTTCTGCAAGGTAAGGCATGGAGGCTGGAACAACACGGTATGCATTGCCCTCTAACCTGTTAGGAATGGAAGTCCCCTGTTTTATAATGTTGTTGTTGTTTTGTTAATAAAAGTTATGTTTGTTGTTATTGTTACGAGCTTTGTTTGAACCATCCATTCTTTTATCCCTCTGTGCTGAAGTTCTGGCTGGTAGGTGGCAGAATCTCATACAGCTTGTCAATCCCTACCAGCACAGCACCTGGCACCACATGTAGCATGGTTAAGGTATTAACCCAAAGATGTGCCAGGGAGCAACAGAGTCTCAACTTGCAGACATCCCCCTAGGAGGGGCAGAGCTTGTATCTGTGTGGGTGTGCCAGAGAGAAAGAGAGACAGGCTCTTTTGGCAGCGGGCATCCATGGGTGGGTGCGGAGGAGTAGGCTGATGGGGGATTGCAGGCAGGTGCTGGTGGCTGCTGGCCAGTCAGGCATGAGCAGCAGTAGCACCCAGAATGGAATGACAGCCCCCCGTGACTGTAATGATGGTCCACGAATCTCATTGATGCTTCCTGGGATGGGCAGGCATGACTGCTAGGGATGGGTGAACAGAATGCCATACGGATGTTCGGACGTGCGGTCATTCGGTTCAAAACCCAAGTTCGGGTTCGGCTGTTCAGTTCGGTGGAGTTCGGTTCAGCCAAATTCGGCCAAACGTTCAAAAAAGTGCTATCGGTACCAAAACCAAAACTGAAAATTTTTCAGTATCAGTATTTTTGGCCCTGAAACCACCCCTGGTGTCCACTCTTGGTGCCAGGAAGTTTGCTCCTCAGCTGCCTCCCCCTTCCAGTCACATTTTTCCCACCCAAAGTCACGTTTTTCCCACCTCCAAACTTATCTGAACTCATCCGAATTTTTCCGAACTGTTCAGAAGTTCAAGCATTCAGTTCGGAAGTTCTGTTCGGTCATCCGAACAGGCTGAGTTCAGGCCGAACTCTGAACTTCCGAACCACGTTTTCCCATCTCTAATGACTGCTTCAGGTACAGTGGAATGACAGCCTAAAGCCTATGGGAGTTGAATGATGTCCCTAGAATTAGTGCATGGTTGGGCACACTTCATTCAATTGTGCAATAGGTAAGTAGGTATAGGAACGCACACAGGCAGGCACATAATATGTTCCACATTTTGTTATATTCCATCTCATTCTGGTAGGTTTGCTGCTGCTGGTTGTGGGCATTGGGCACAGATGGGAGTTCTTCCTGGTTCTGGAAGGTGGAAGCTTGAGCTGGCCTCCCCTCCACCCCATCTCTCTCATTCTAATGGGGAGCCTCTCTCTCTCCCTCTCTCTTGGCAGCAACCTGGGTGGGCAGACAGGCACCTTGACATGAGAGGCAGGAAGGTGGACTGAGGTAGGCTTTGTGCTTGGCAGCAACCTGGGGTACAGAACCCTTGGCACAGACAGCTTATAGGTCTGGGGGTCATTGGCACTAGCAGCAGCAGACAGTGGGTTGCCAGGGTACAGACTCCTTGGCACAGACAGCATATAGACCCAGGGGCCATTGGCAGCAGAAGACAGTGGGTTGCCAGGTACAGAAACCTTGGCACAGACAGCATCTAGGCCTGGGAGCCATTGGCACTATCAGCAGCAGACAGTGGTTTGCCAGGGTACAGAACCCTTGGCACAGAGTAGACAGCATATAGACCTGGGGCCCATTGGCACTAGCAGCAGCAGACATTGGTTGCCAGGGCAGGCAGACAGGCGGCATGACATGAGCGGCAGTCAGGCAGACTGAGGCAGGGTTCAAGCTTTGCAACCTGGGTGGGTGGGCAGGCAGGCAGGCAGCATGGCATGAGAGGCAGTAGGGCAGGTGGGCTTGGGCGGGCTTTGAGCTAGGCAACCTGGGTGGGCAGATAGGCACCTTGGCATGGGAGGCAGGAAGGTGGACAGAGGCATGCTTGCTGAGCTTGGTGGCAAGCTGGGTGGGAGACAGGCAGCATGGCATGAGAGGCAGTAGGGCAGGCAGGCTGGTACATTGGCAGCAGGGCACTCATATAGGCTAGCAAAGACTGTACAGCGCGAGAGAGCGAGAGCCAGTCAGTGTTACATAGGCGGGCTGAGATCGTGTAACCACTAGCCATAAACCAGCTGGCAGGCTTACAGTTTCCCAATGCCACCCTGTGTCAAGAGGTCAGTCAGATAAGGTGGCCGAGGCCATCTAGTATGAGAGAAAGAGAGAGGGGGGGGGAGGCAGGGCGGGCACCAGGCATTGGGAGGGAGAGAGGGAGGGAGGGAGGGAGAGAGGGAGAGCACCTCAGCAGCACAGCAGCAGTAGCCCTAGCCCAGATTGAGGAGGAAGAGCCCTGTCCCATGACTGCCCCTGACATGGGATGGCGTGTGCCACTGCACCATCAATCCTTGTCCAGGGGCAGCTCAGGGAATCCCAGCAGTGGAAGATTCACATTAATGAATAGCAACTGCTCCACCAACTTGACCCCCAGTCTCAGGTGGTGCGGGAAGCAAATGTCCCTTGCCATAGAGAACACGCGCTTGCTGGGGATACTGGTTAGTGGGCAGGACAAGAGACCCTTGGCCACTTTCGACAGGGCTGGCCAGACGTTGACCTTGCTGGCCCAGATCGCTGCTGGAATCAATGCATGGCTCCACCTCCAGGTAGGTCTCCACAGCTGCTGAGGTGCTGTCATACTCCCTCTCGCAGCTCTGCCTGGGAACCACCTCCACCACTGCCCTCAGCCACACTGCTTTCCCTGTTGTGCACAGAGCCATGCTCCCCAGAGTGGCCTGCACGTAGGCCGAGCTGCTTCTGCTTCTGCTGCCAATAGGGCTGTTGGTGCTGGTGGTGGTGCCTGCTACTGCTAGGGCTGGGGGCAGGGATAGACCCAGCAGGCTGAAAGGGGTGGCTGATACAACTCCCACCATCCCCAGGGTCATCCTGCTGCATAGTCCAGTCTGCTCGCCAGACACTCTCCACCAGATCACCCTTTCAGTGGCCATAGAGCTGTGTCTGGCGTGCCATACTGCCCTTGACCCTGGGGTCCAGCATTGTTGCCAGGACATATTCCTCCCACCGCAGGAGCTCATCAAACTGCACCCTCAGCCCTGCCTTCAGCTGCCACGCCAGGTCAAATGCCTCATCGGCCAGCTTCCTGCCCTCAGGGCCACAATCCAGCCCCCAGAGAATCTCATCCAGCCTCCTGTGGAGACTCTGGACCAGAGGGGGTCACCTGACTGAGGATGGTGGTGGAACTGCTCTGTGTCGGGGAGGGGCGGGGTAAAAATCTATAAAATAAATAAATAAAAATAAATGGTCTCCGTCATGGCCAGGAACAGTACAAGTACAAAGACCATGTGAGCCAGGATTTTCCATTCTGCCCCATCGTACCTTGCAGGTGCCCCGCTGTCCATCACCAGTTGAACCTGATGCAAGGCGGCTTTCTGCTCAAGAAGCTGCTCGAGCACCAAGAAGGTGGAATTCCACTGTGTGGAGACATCCTGGATGAGTTGGTGCACTGGGGAGCCTTGCTCGGCCTGCTTCGCCCGGACGAGCTCGCTGCCCTTCACGCTCTGGTTAAAGAACCCCGCCAGCTTTCTCCCCTGCTTGATTAGGGAGCTAAGGGTTCCTGCCCCAATCCCCTTCTCCCCCAAACCAGAGCATCCCTGACCACCAGGTGAAGGGTGTGTGCAGCGCAAGGGATGCGGGTGAAGCCCCTGTCACGAATAGGGATGGGAAAACAGAACAGAGTTTGGAAATTCAGTTCGGATAGGTTTGGTTTGAAATTCGAGTTTGGAAATTCGAGTTCGGTTCAGAAGTTCGGTTCGGTCGACTGAATAGACCAAGTTCGGTCGAATTCCAAACTTCCAAACCATGTTCGGCCATTCAATACCAGGTTTTTTGGTGTGTGTTGCCACTAGGGATGGGCGAACAGAACGGAGTTCAGAAATTCGGTTTGGTTTGGTTTGAAATTCGAGTTTGGTTCGGTTTGGTTGACCCAGCTCGGTCAAGGAGCTAAGGGTGCCTGCCCCAATCCCCTTTCCCCCAAGCCCAGAGCATCCCTGACCACCAGGTGAAGGGTGTGTGCATGGTGAAGCCCCTGTCATGGACTGCCTTAAGGATATTGGCCGCGTTGTCCGTCACCACACACCCCTTGGTGAAGGGCAGACCTAGCGTGACTCACTCCCTCACCATGGCGGCCAGGGCTGCTTCAACGTTCCTGGTGGTGTGGGGGTTGTCCATTACTTGTGCCTGAAGCAGGGCCCACCTATACCCTGCTTCGGGACCCCTCCTGCCACTCCCCAAAGCTGCCTCCATGTCCTGTCACCAGTGTGCTGTCACTGCCAGGTAGGCGTGCTGCGTGTTTCTACTGGACCACAGGTCTGTGATGAAGTGGATTGTATGCCTCCCACCCCCAGCCCCTGCCAGCTGCTCCCTCACCCGCTCCTTCAAAGTCCTGTACAGGGATGGCACCACATTCTGACTGAGGGTGGTGCAGGATGGCAGCTTAAACTGGGGGGCCAGGAACCCAGTCAGCCACTTGAAGCCCATGTCCTCTACAATGGAGAAGGATTGCCCATCCAGCACAATCATTTCCGCCAACAGGCGTCTGGCTTTCTCTTGAAAGCCACACCGTCCTCCAGCTGCCGATGGCCATGGCAGCTGCCCCCACCCCAGCTCCTCCATGGGGGACTGACGCTGCTGGCGAGGCTCCTGCTGTTGTTCTTCCCCCCTAGCAGGAATACTGCTCAGGCTGCTAGAGGCAGCAGTTGGTGCAGGATGCTTGCCCGCTGAAGGAGCCGGGTGACTGGCCGGCGTGGCCGCTTCAGTCGGGAACCCGCTGGCATCCACTGCCCCTACCTTCCCGCTTAGCAGCAGAGCTCTGTGGCATGACTTCAGGTGCCTCGCCATGGCAGTTGTCCCAAGGTTGGTGAGCACCTGCCCACGCTTCACCAGCTTATTGCACACAGTGCACGGCACCTCCCTGGGATCATCCGCCCACACCAGCTTGAAATGTGCCCAGACAGAGGATTCCCCCCCCCTCCTGCCTTCTGTCCTGCCCCGGGTGACGCACAGCTGCTGCCAGAGCTGCTGGGAGGAGCAGAACTTGGTGGCGACACAGCTCTGGGAGGAGGGACAGCCATCACCTCAGCTCCAGATGTCTCCTCTGTGGGAGTAGTGTCTTCTTCTGCCTCACTGTCCTCAATCACTGTGATGTCCCATGAAGGGGAGTACTGGGACCCTGAGGCTTGACTGCCCACCATGCTACTGCCACTCTCCTCCCTGTGCCCCCTAGAGCTGCTACTGCTGCTGCTGCTGCTGCTGCTACTGCTCCTCTCTCTCCTTCCATTGCCCAGGGATCGGGCCCTGCCTCTAGCAGCCAAGGTGGGATCCACCAGCCCTGGACTGCTGGGGATCACCTCAACAATAGGGGACAGTGGTGGCCCTGGAGGAACATCGGAAGCAGCACCTGATCCTGCAGCAGCAGAGACAGCCGCAGCCTCATGTCCTGCAAGCCTTCCAGTGCCCTGTGTGGCATTGGAGGATGCTGGGAGGAGGCACCGCCGAGCCACCCCCAGACTAGTGCCACTGCTGGGAGCCTCTGAACCCTGTCTCTCAAAATCAAGTCTGCGAAGCTTGGAGCGTGATGATGGGCTCTGGCTGCTGCTGAAAGCTCTCCTAGGAGGAGAGATAGTCATTATGAACCAGGATGATTATATAAAAGGGTGCACCTCTTTGCTATCAGCCAAGACTGATTATCGATTATTAATAGGAGATCCATCTAAATTGCTCCAAAACAGAATACAGAGAATTTTAGATGATGGAGTTAAAATTAATGTTATCTCAGATAAAGAATATACATTTTTGTATCATGGTTTTCCTCGTATTCCAGCCTTTTATGGCTTGCCTAAAATTCATAAAGGCTTCTCCCCTTAGAATTTAGACCAATTGTCTCAGGTATAGGGTCCCTTTTGGAACCAATCTCTAAATTCGTGGTTTATTATCTAAAACCCTTTGTGGATAAGATTCCATCATATGTAAAGGACTCATCACATTTTATTAATATTATTGTAGATGTAGACTTTATGGGCATACATCCTATCTTGGTTACGATGGATGTAAAGGCATTATATACCAATATTCCACATAGGGAGGCCCTGGATACTTTAAAAAAATATTTTGACCTTTGAGAAACAAATGATCCTCCTACAAGCTTTTGTTTTCCCTTAGTGAGCTTGTACTTACAGAGATTTTTTTTTTAATTTCACCATGAATTCTTTTTGCAAATCAAAGGGGTCAGTATGGGCAGCAATCTGTCAGTATGTCATCTCTGCCACCCGGAGGGACCCCCGACCCGGATGAGATACGCTCCGGTGGCACCAGGGAGGTTCTGAGACAAACCAGCCCCCCCCCAGTGGCGCAGGTGTCAGGGCGTCCGGCGGAAACCCCGCTTGCCGAGTCCAGGCCCCGGCCGGTAGCTACGCCCCCAGTGTCAGGGCACAATGTGGGTCTTCCCCCGTCCTTGCCGCGGTGTTCGGAGTGCCTGCGGGCATGCACAGGGGCAGGGTCTGGGACATAAAGGCCAGCGCCGCAGAAACAGCGGCACTGGTGATTTCAGAGAGACTAGCCCCCCCCGCTTGAGCACATTTGGGAGTGATTTGTTTGTGGAGCGCGTGACCCTCAGAGCCTTGTACATCTGGACCTTCCTCCCACCGAACCGTGACTGCATCTGTGAGTGATTGTAATCTCTGGACTGGTGAGAATTGTGTGCCCTTCCTCGCCTGCTCCCACTCCGTGGGTTACCCCTTCCACTCTGTGTGAGTACCCTCATCCCTCACCCGTCCCTGGAAATCCCTTCCCCCGCCCCCCTTCACCAGCCTCCACCTTGTATTGCCTTCCCCTTTGACCTCGAGTGCTTGGACTAAGGATTGTTGGGGCAGATGTTGGCTTCCCTGTATGACCATACCCTATGATGATAGAGGTCTCTTCTCTTTAATTAGAGGTAAAGACCACCACTCTATCCTGACGGGCATTCTTCTTGACGTGGTGCATGCCCTTAGTCAGGGCAAACCTCGGTTCCATGTGGGTTTTGCAAACATCCAGAATCCCCTACCCTGGTTACACGGTGTCATGGATAGTTGGGGGAGACGGGAGTGGTCTAGGAGGGGTAAGGAATGAAGAATGGTTTCTCTGGTCGGGGACTCTCTCCCACACGCTACCCTGGGTATTAATATTTCGCTCAGGGTCATGTTTGGGCTTTCCCACCAAACTAGGTGGCAACCCAACTCATCATAGGGACGGAGGGGACCCAATTGCCAGAAAGGGAAACAGGGGGAATACAATACAAGGTGATACGAACTTACGATCTCAGAGGGTCCCAGGGCATTGTGGAAGGAAGGGTGGAGGAACAGGGGTCTAGGAACAGGGGTGAAGGAAGGGAAGGAGAGGGACTGGAGTTTTCTGGGGGCAGGGCAGTCACTCGGGACTTGGGGAACCAGGGTTCATGCACACACACCGTGGGAAGGGGCCAGGGGGAATCACACGCACCGAGGATTTCACGCCGCTACCTGGAGGGTAGCAAGGAAGGGCAGACCAGCACTAGGGTAGGGGGGACAACACACGCAGGAACAAGGTCAGTCAACTCTCTCTTTCTCTCTCTCTCTCTCTCTCTCTCTCTCTCTCTCTCTCTCTCTCTCTCAGCACACAAGATCAAGGAAAAGGGTAGCAAGGGGCAGCCTCTCTGAACGATTACCGGTGGGGCTTCTGTGTGCCGCTGCTGCCTTTATGCTTCCCATGGCCCTATAGCATTCTGATAGGAGGGCACCCCCCCTCAAGGTCTACATCTCACCGCCAGGTGTGCACTGCTCCTGGGTGGAGCCGGAGTCCCTGCCGCTATGGGAGGCGGCTGGGCAGGGCCCGCCCCCCTCTTTGCATCACTGGCCACGGCAGCATCCCCCTGTGCTGCATCGGGTTGCCTAGCAACCCGAGGGGCGATGCTGCATGGCCGCAGGCACAGCGTGACAGTACCCCCCCATCCAGGGCCCCGCGCACCCCCCACCATGGTCCGAAGTCCGGTTGTCCCACCAACGGGGAGTCATGATGAGCCCAAAGGACTTGGGGTCAATATTTAGGAGGGATGACGACCTGACCCTGATGGTAATACAGTCCTTGGTGGCGCATATAGTTGTGTTGGGCCCTGTCCCGTGTACTCACCGCTTGAAGCTTCTGTATGGAGGGGAAGGTGGCTGCGAATGTAGAAGGATGGATGATGGGTTCTGGGGGCACCAGCCAACTCTCCTCCTTGAGGTACCAGCCAACCGGTAATCATAAGGCATCCGCCAGGGTGTTTGGGGAGCCAGGTCGGTATTGTATCTTGAAACAGAAACGAGAGAAAAACAAGGCCTGTTAACACCAGGACAGGATGGGGGCCTCCCTCTAGAAAGTGCCTCCAAGCGCCAAATGCTGCCTTAATAACCAGTAACTCCTTGTCCAGGATAGTATCGTTTCATTCAGCAGGTATTAACTGGCGAGAGTAAAAGGCACAAGGGAGTCACATTCCTTTCGGTCCTTGAGTTTGGGTTAACACAGCCCCGATGGCTGGATCCAAGGCATCAGCCTCTACGATAAATGGTTGGGACACATCAGGGTGCTGCAGAAGAGGCGCTGTCATGAAAGACCGTTTAAGGGTTTCGAATGCACGTTGCTGGGTACTCAACCAACCATACCTCGCTCCTTTCTTTAGTAAAACCGTCAATGGGGTTGTCTGTTCCGCATACCGGGGAATGTAATGAATATAATAATTAGTGCTCCACAGAATTTCCATTCCAGTACTGATTTCTCTATTTCTGTCCCTATTTTTTTACTCCCGACACTGTTTTTGTGGGTTTCTGTCTTGGAAAGTCGACTTCCGGTCCTGGAAAGTCAACTTCTGTCCTACTTTTTTGTTCTTACTTCCGGTCCTGATTTTTTTGTTATCGTACCTATTTTTCATTTTCCCATCCTGATATACCAATCGGTAAATGGAAATCTGAAAAATCGGGCTAGGAAATTACTGATTTTTCAGGTATTTGGCTACCTGATTGGTACCTGAGTAGCTCATCAAGTACTCTATGCAGTACTCAAAAATGCCGGTGCTAAATTATAAGTAACCATTTCAGCTCTATGGTGTTTTATTGTTTTATTACTGTATTCTATGATTCTGCAGTTTTCTGAGCATCGTTTGGCTGGAGGGGCAGTGTGAAAATATAATATTATAATGATAATAATGATACTACTACTACTACTACTACTAATACTACTAATAATAATAATAATAATAATAATAATAATAATAATAATAATATTAAATTGTTGTTGTTCGTTATTATTATTACATACTCATCCATATATATTAACACCCACAAAACAGAAGGTTCACATCTTTAAGATCTAATCATTTGTTTTTATTAGGAAGGTACTGGTAGTAGCAAGGCTCTCTCACTCGGTGCAAGGAGGCTCCCCCTTGTGGTTCCCTGATGCGACACCATTGTTCTAAAGTTTGCAGCATCTCTGTCTGAAGCCGCAGTTGACAGTCAAATATTGGCCTGACTCGCAAGGTTCCCCCGGCATTATGCATTTGCCTCCTGCAAACCGACAACTAGGAACTCTTGAATCTTGGCCATGCCCTGCAGAAAGAAAAGGAATAAGTTTACATCCAGATTAAGCCCTAGCTGGGACACAATCTACTCCCCATATGAACGGAGAGGCACAGACCTGTCCAGTCAGAGCCAGCACTCTTGCTCTCCTACAACTCATTTTCGATTCCGACCATGCCATTTTAACAGCCAGGGGATTCCGGTGTGGCCTGAAGGGGTGGTGAACGGGGTGGATTTTAGTAGGGCTGACCTTCCCACAGGACAACTGACCCTGGCCCTGCTATTTTCTCTATTTTGGGGGGCCCTGCAGTAGCCCCTGTTTTCACTCCCTCCTGGAGGGGCCCCAAACACAGCCTAGCTTCCAACCCGCTGAAGGTGCCCTTAAGGGGGCGGGTCTGTGGGGGAGAGAGATGAGGCCAGAAAGGGTCCCACGATTTGTCTTTGCCTCGGGCCCTGCAAATTCTAAGGCTGGCTCTGAATTTTAGTGACCCCCTTCCCTCCCCAGCTCCAGTGGCCCTAAACCACAAGACTTTCCTTTCTTTGTTTACATTAAAAGACGATGGGGCCAACCCCAGCTATGCACGTGCGCAGCTGCACGGATACACGATGCAGGCACATTGCACGCAGGAGATCCGCAGGGTTTGGAATTGACCCCATTGAGTAAACTAATATTTAATAGGGATGGCTGCTCTGTATCTGTATTAATACAGATCTGTATAGATACCTATAATAAAACCAAGCTCTATTGAAAACAACTATTAACTGCTCTGCTTTTTAGGTGTTCTGTTTTTTTCATTCGTTACAATGAAGCATTGCCAGGGTGCATTTTTCAAGTTTTAAAGCAGCATGAATCTCCATGGAAACATCTCTGGAGCGGGGGCAGGGCACAGAAGGTGTGAAACAATATGGAGGAGGGTACAGAGAGAGTTCTGTAATCCTTTGTAAATGACCTTACTCTACTTAGGGACAAAGTCCAGTTTGGGAGGGGAGGCCGGCAGGTGGCGTAAATGAGCTTAGAGCTATTAGTGTGTTAAAGTTCAAAATTACCAGTCATCTGCTTGTCGACGCACCCCAATGAGACACAGAGACAGTATTGGGTTCAAATCTGGCCGCACTCATTTATTGAAAACAAATAAACAATGTCATTGATGGTCGGTGGGTAAATTGCCTCCAGCAATTTGGGTCCAGTATGTCAACTCACTAAATATAACTTTTTACATGGTTCTGCCCGGATGTGCCCTCCGTTGACAGTCCCAAAACCACAAACATCCCCTCCTTTGACATGAACCTGGCCAAAGGGGGGGGAACAAGCCCTATCTGAGAGCTTGAGTAAGGAGATAAGTATCGGCATGGCCCGAAGACAGCGCATGTCTTTTCAAGACCTGCTACTACCTCACTCCCAGGGCAATGACATCAGTGCATGCTGCACCCCGCATTACCCTGCCTGTCATTTCCCCATCTCTTAAGGAGATGACTCTGTAATATCGTAATCCCTTACCTATTAAATCCTATGATGGCATACTGGACCCCTGCCAACCAAGGGGCGGTCAAACCGAACCGCCCCGACCCCCACCACCTAGTCAATCAATATACTCCCCAAATGCCCTGCAAGTGCTGTTAGGTACATTTCCATCCCTAAATCCGAGAGATGTACCCCATCATCTCTGTACAGCTCTGGTCTAGTATGAACTATTCTAGCATGCCTAACCACTGAACCTCCAATGCTCCTTACCCACTTGCTCACTTCTCTATTCACGTTCTTCCTCGCTTTGTCTACCCTTCCTGGCTGACGTGCCCTCTCCCATCTAATTCTGGGTACCCATTCAATCCAAACTACGTGGACTTGCCCTAACAATTCTTTAACCGTTAATAAATCTTGTTTTATATTTATAACTAAGTTAACCCCTTTTCGAGTTGTTAAATCATTCTCCCCCAAATGTATCATCAATACATCTGGGGGAGGTACCTCACTCAAACTTCGCAGCCTTGGTAGGAGTTGGCTCCAATGCATCCCACTCCTACCAATCCACCTCACACTTGCTTTATTGGGCAGGCCCAGGTTTTTTCCCCACGATGACATAGCGGCAGCCACGCCTGCCCAGCGGACAAAGCTGTGGCCGATGATCCACACCGCTCGCCGTGTAGTCAAAGGTATTCTGCGGCCTACTGGAAACAAGATAAGGGCAAGTTAGCAACGATACTGCCTAACGTACTTCTTGTACGCCCTTGACCGCCACCTCCCCACTGCCATAACCGCCGTTTCTGGCAGTCCTGCCGCCGCAGCCGTCGTGGCGGCCCCTATTCGGAACGAGTGTGACCCAAAGTCTGCTGGGGGAAGACCAGCTTTCTTCAAGGCTGCTCGGAGTACGGCTGTCAGCTGATAACTCGTGACTACAGCGCCATTGCGATGAATAAAGAACTCCCTTCCTTCCCTTGGCCTCAAGTTTACGTAATTCATACCTTGCCTAACTGGGCATATGTCTAATGGGCCAGCTCTAAACAGTTCCACCATGTGCCCTCTGCCTTTTTGGTCTGTCTTCGATCGGCGGAGCCTTATTTTTAACCTGTCCTGCCCTACCTGCACGTCATGAAGCCCCAATGCCCGATCTGTGAGGTCTCTAGAGGAGCTGCAAACCATTTCACTAGTCCTAAAACCTCCAAAATACATAATAACAAACAATGCCGTAAAAAGGCGAACTTCATACTCATCATAACATACCTCTTGCAACGCTCCAACTATTTGCAAGAGAACCGGGGTGGTGATCGGAGATCTTATCCTACTCTGCCTTATGGAAGACCGAGACCAAGCCTCTAACATGTGTCTTATATAAAACCCATTATCCGGGGGGGGGGAAACCATTCATCCTACTGATGAATGCCAGGGCAGCCATTTTTCCAGCTATTGTTCCACTCGCTAACCCCTTCTTGCGTAAGGTCTGGGCAAACTGAATGGCCTCTGCCTCGGCTATGGGAAATCCACGACCCCAGCCCTTAGTTCCCCTAAATTCTTGGAACTCACGGAAAGCCCTGCCGTACGCGGCTTGTGTTCTAGGGGCCAGTGATCCCTGGATGGTGCTCTGCAGCTCTAGCTGCCAAGGTTCCATGTTCCCGGTGGGATAGGATCCGGGTCCGCCCTGGCCCCAGGTGCCAGCTGCCTGAAACGCCCCATCTGGAATCGAGACAATGCATCAGCTATGCTATTGTCGATTCCTGGGACATGTCTCGCACGGAACATGATGTTATGATGTAAGCATTCTAAGACCAAACGGCGTACTAACCTCATTACCCTAGGTGACCGGGAGGAAAGCGAATTCACTATGTGGACAACTGCAGAGTTATCACACCAGAATAATACCGTCTGGTTTGCGAACTGCTCAGACCAGAGCAGTACCGCCACCACTATAGGGAAAAGCTCTAAAAACGTAAGATCCCTAGTGATTCCCTTAGATTGCCAGTGGGCTGGCCATGGTGCTGCACACCAATGGTTCCTAAAGAACACTCCGAAACCTAAACCACCCGCTGCATCTAATTGAACCTGGAGGTCGCCACGTAACAGCAATTGGTCCCTCCAAAAGCTAACCCCGTTAAATTCCTCCAAAAACATTTGCCACACTTCCAAATCTTGACGCATCTCACTGGAAACCCTTATCCAGTGGTGGGGGGGTGGGTTCCCTCTAAGCTTTCCATAAAACCGGGACAAAAATGCCCTTCCCGGGGCCACCACTCTACAGGCAAAATTTAACGTCCCTAATAATGATTGTAAACTTCGAACTGTAACCTTTTTGGCCCCTTTACAATCCCTAATCTTGTCCTTCAATATTGATAACTTGTCCTCTGGTAATCTCGATGTCATTTCCTCTGTGTCAAGCTCAATACCCAAATATGTGATCTTTTTAGCTGGCCCTTCTGTTTTTTCAGGGGCCAGTGGGACCCCTAAGTCCTCAGTAATTTCTTCAAATAATTGCAATGCCAATGCACATTCGCATGACCGGGGGCTTCCGATTATCAAGAAATCATCCAAATATTTTGATACCGCCCCCCGCCCGTTTAATCGTTTAGTAAATATCCATGCTATCAGGGTACTGAACCGTTCGAACACAGAACAAGAAATTGAGCAACCCATCGGCATGGCTCTATCATAATAATACCATCCCTGGAACTGAAAACCAAGCAGGTGGAAGCTACTGGGATGCACCGGCAGTATTCGAAATGCTGATTTTACGTCGCATTTCGCCAAAAGGGCTCCTTTACCCCTTGCTCTTATCTTTTCCACCGCTTCATCAAATGATGCATACTTGATTGTTGTCAGTTCCTGAGGGATGGCATCGTTCACTGAACCACCCCGAGGATAGGACAAATGATGGATAACCCTAAATTCACCCGGTGCTTTTTTCGGGACTATTCCTAAAGGCGATACTACCAAGTTATCGATGGGGAGCTGTTCAAATGGACCAGCTATTCTCCCTTCAGCGAGCTCTTTCCTTAATTTTTCTGTTACTACCCCTTCCATGCCCAGGGTGGATTTTAAATTCCGTACTTTATTACATTGTCGTACATTTCCCGCAGGTATCACAAAACCCCATCGGAAACCCTGAATAATATACTCTACCTCCCTCCTATCCGGATGCCCATGGAGCGCCCACTCCATTCGCTCAGTTCTGACTGGCGTCGGGCCCCTTATGAGCTCGTGTCCCCCCCTGGGGACCTTGTCCTCCTTTTCCGGCTGCTCCCCCATAAGGATATGTCGTTTTTCCGCTCTTCTGTTTTGGCCGAGAGCAATTGATATTCGGGTGCCCCCCTCCACAGTTCGAACAACTGTGCCTAAACCTACAGACTGCTCTAGTACATTTTCCCCCTTTATTGAAATCCCAGCAGGTACCGATACTTCCCTGACTGCCCCTCCGGGATTCAACCCGAAAGGACTCACTCCCCCAAGCGACACCCCCCCGCACCAAAGGGTGGCCACTGTCAGCTCTAAATGCCCTGGTCACATCCACCATACACTCCAGCCAAAGGTCTGGGGCGTGGATGTCCCATCTCAACCCTGGGGTTGTTGCTGCATGATGGCGAAACGCCTCATCGTACCTCAACCATGCCCCAATGGGCCCCGTACCATATGCCCTTCGTATTATATCGGCATATTTGTGGAGCTCCAAACCTCTGCTCGGGTCAGCCTGCAGTATTACCCCCATGTACACAGCAAAGGCTGCCGTCCAATTCGCCCAGTTCCTGTCTGCCTTCGGGCGCTTGAATTTTTCTTTCTCTTTACCATCCCCCGTTTCTGAATGATCCAAAATTGGATCACTGAAAAGGAGGGCATAAATGTCCACATATTCTCCTCTCACTATCTTTTCCTTAACCGCAGGTAACAAATGAGCCCCAAAGGGGGCCGCCACCGATGGTATAGCTCCCCCAGGGGGAGGGGGAGGAAAAGCCTCCACTGCTGCCCCCTTTTCTCCTTTTTCACCGTCTGGAGCTTTTGCTCCCTTTTCTTGCATACCCACTGCCATTATCCCTTGAGACTCAATTCCTGCGCTAGCTGCTGCTGGAGGTACTCTTATTGGGGGGTCCCTTTGGGGGAGACAGCCGGGGTCATCCATACCCATCCCCCGTTCCAAAAGGTCAGTTGTGGGCCCGTATGCTGTGCGGCGGTCCCCTCATGTTTATCTGCCCCCTGCTCTTGTGTGGAGCCCTGGGTAACCTCAGGGGAGGTAACCCCCGCACCGGTTAATAAAACCAAACCCGGGTCCCTTCCTCTGCCTACCCCCATTACTCCTTGTGATGTGACCTCCCCACGGCGCCCTATTCCTATCCGCTCCTCCGTACCTTGACTTGCATCCGCAGCGACTGTGGGGGAGGAGGGTAATACTTCGACTGGCCTTGCTCCTGCAGGCACTCGGGTCTGTTCTCGTAGCTCCCTTTCTATGGTCAGGATTCTCCTCCAGATGTTGTCATCTGTTGCCTCCTGCTCCCTGGTCCTTGTCTCAATCCTCCTCCTGTTAGCCGGGGGGCTGCTGTCTCCCTGAAAAAACATCTCCTGCCCAGGCCCTGCCGAGCCTGAAGCCACACCTGGCATGCCAGGCCCCAGCCGTTGCTGATCATACACAGGCCCCTGCTGCACTGCGCTGTGCCAGCAGGGGGCCTGCTGATAGTATTGCACCAGCCCAGGGACCCCATAGACATCAGCTATGGGTGGTAAGGGCCTAGAAGATGTCTCAGACTGGCCACTTACTCCTGCAACCGGGGGCCCTTCCTGCCCCCCAGCTGCTATATCCGTTTGTGCCCCCTGCCCCTCTTGCACCCCCTGCTCACCCAGCAGGGCAACTACAGCAGTTTGGGGAGGCCTGTGAGGCCTGGTCACCACAGGCCTCTCCTCATCAGGCCTGTACCTAGCGGGGGGAACCACCGCCCTCCGTCCTCTCCCCGTCTCAGGGACAATCTGTTGCCCAGTCTCGGCCAATATCTCGGCCTGGTTAGGCCCCCCGCGTGACCCTAATCCCCCTGCCCGATTGATACCCTCGGGCTGCTCACCCCCTGCACGCCCCCAGTTACCTTCTCCCACCGGGGGTTGCCCGCGGGCCCGCATCATGGCCTCACATTCCTCCAACCTTGCCAGCAGCATAGCTCTGCTTGGGAGGGGTTCCCCTACCTCGGCCCTCCCCCCCCAGCTGGTTCCCTCTCACTTTCCTCCCGCTCCGTTTGCCTCGCGGGTTCCTTGGGGTGCCCCTTCGGGTCCCTCTTCTTCCTTGCCTTGCCCATGTTCAGTGATCACCTTCTCACTGGCTTAAATGGGCAAGGCCCCCAACTGGTCACCAATCTCTTTCAGCAGCACTTCAGCGTTGCTGCTGCTCGATCGGCCGCTTTTCCCCCGAGTGGCTCCTCAACGGCCGTTCAGGGATCCGCCCCTTCTAACAGGGGTGGAGTCCCCACGCCCAATGAGGTGCGCACGCGCAGCCTCGCTTACAGGACCATTGCCAGGCAACTAGCAACCAACACACCAGCAAAAAACGCGGGAAGACTTTCTAACAAGTCTTTCCGCCGTGGCTGAGCCCGCCTTTCTCTCTGCGTCTCCCCCAACCTGGGAGGGGGGGGGCGCAACAAATACCCGTCGCCGCCATTTTGGCGGCAAAGGGACTTCTCCTAGCAAGGAGGAGGGGAGGGAAAGGATGTAGTGTACAGACCCAGGATAGGAAGAGCAGGAAGAATTCAAGATATAGCTTAACAGATTCCTTTTCACACACTGCCCAAACCGTTATTTCACATTACTGGCTAAGTCTCAAACAATGCCTATTGCACGTGCTAAAATCAGATGCAAATACAGATACAGAGCTCTGGATTTCATTACACGAAAACAGAGAGTGTTTTCAGACATTACGCGGTCCAGATTCACCACAGTGGATTCCCAGCGGTGGTGAACTGAAACCCCCCGCCATGGTCAAGGAGAGCCCCGAACAGACGAGATGGGATCGGGACCTCCTCCCCCCCTTCGACCCCAGGTCCATCTCCCCTCACACCTGCTCACTTACCTTTGATGTCTGTCTTTGACCCCTCTGAGGCCGGCCCCTTCGTATATCTGGGGTCCCCCATTGACCACTGGCTGAGGGTGACCAGTGTGCTGGCCTCTGAGTTGTCCTGCCTGGCCAGGGGGTGGGGGCTCTCCTGGCTGGTACTGGGGGGGGCTTCTGGTCCCCGAGGTCCCTGGGCGTTCCTCCTGGGGGTCGGAGGCCTTGGAGCCGGTGCCTTCTTGAGGGGTGGCGAGGGGAGGGGGTACATTGGCCCACTCCCTGACCTGGACCATGACACTTCCCATGTGCCCGGACCGCCGATTATTTTCCCGAATGGCCTTGTACCCCCTCTTGAGTTCCTTGGCCTTCGACCAGCACTGTGCCATGGTCCTGTGATGCACCGCCGCCTCCATTTCCCGCATGATCTCCCGGAACACGTGTTCATTGTGCTGATTGAGTGCGAGCTCCAGTTGATGCTCCAGGGTCCCCCAGATGCGGAAAAATTCCTGGGTCTCCCTGAGCCCCCATTGCCCTCCTCTGTGGTAGGGCCACCTCCCCCATGGTGCCGCTGGTTCCTCCTCTTCCTGTTCCTCCTCCTCCTCCTCCTCCTCCTCCTCCTGCCTTGCTCTCTCGCTCACCGCCCTCCTCTCCCTGCCGCCTCGCTCCATCCCGCCACATTTTTGTGCTGTTGTGTGCCTTTTAAATCTCTCTCCATGGCCTGTGTTGTTGCTGGTTGCCTGGCAGCGGCGTTGCGTGCTTTGTCCCCAGCTGGGAATCATTTTGCTTGATTCCGGCTGGTGATTGCCGTTCAGATGTTACTTTTTATTGTTTCCCGGCGGGAATTGCTTTGACCACGCTTTCGGGCATGGTCCGGGCCGGAGCTTCAGAAGAGTGGTTGATTTTGACCCCTGGTGGGTATTGACTGTGGTGAACATCTGGCTGCCGCTGAACAGATGTTATGGGTGCTTTGGCCCCGCCACGGGATTGACCGTGGTTGACTGTGATTTTGTAACATCTGAAAATACCCAGATACTAGGGATGAGCGAACAGAATGTGGTTCGGATGTTCAGTCGTTTGCTTCGAAACCCAAGTTCGGGTTCGATGGTTCGGTTCAGCTGAGTTTGGTTTGGCTGAACTTGGCCGAACATTCAAAAATAGCGAAACTGAAACCAAAACGAAAGCGAAAGTGAAATCTAATTTTTGGCCCTGGAAAGACGTTTTTCCTGTCCCTGAACTCATCTGAACTCATCCGAACATGACCCAACTGTTTGGTCGTTCTAGAGTTTGGTTCAGACATTTGGTTCAGATGTCCGAACAGACCGAGTTCGGTCCGAACTCCGAACATCCAAACCGCGTTCGCCCATCCCTAACAGATACAGATACAGATACAGGTATCAGCTGAACTGAACACCCCTGATAGCAATGAATGCGTACATAAAGTATCAGTACAAGCCAGATAAGGTCCCGGAATCTGAATAGGCTATCCACCCCACCTTAAAGTGCTCACGGAAACCCAGCTCATGATAGAATTTGCACCCTGAAGGCCATGCCCTCCTCCCAGTACCCAGTGTCCCTTGCATATCTGAGTGATCTCCCACCTTGCTCCCTTTTCACACACCCAGGAAGCTTTATCCAAATACCCACTGAAACTTTGTCTTGTCTTTGTTAGAAGCTTTGTCCAAAAATACCCATTGAGACTTTGTCCTGTATCCAAATACCCATTGAGACTTTGGTCTGGTATTTGTCCAAAGTCCCTATAACTGGCCCACATTCCTTTTGCTGAATGAGTCCCTGTTTCTGGAGTGGGGTTACACGGACACTCTGTGTAACATGGCTCTAGAAACCCTCCCCATCAGACGCCCCTCCTCATGTCTGTCTGCCCCACTTCTACCCTCGAAGTCTACGCTGGATCTCTGGAGTTTCCCCGTCCCCTCCACAACGGGTCAGGAAAGTTAACCATCCCCACTCTCTCTTCCTTTCTCTCCTGTTCGCCTTCGAGTTTCTCCACTTTTCTCACTCCTCTAGCTGCTAGGCTGCCCTCTTCCCAGCAGCCGTCTTCCATTGTTTTAACCTTGTAATCACCGATTCAGATTGTATGTGTGTGTGTGTGTATCTCTGTTTATAATCCCTGTAAATACATAGTCCTCTTGAATAAATAGCATTTTACTATACTGAAACTTTGTATGTCCTGTCTCTCAGGGGGGTGCAGTTCAAGGAGTCACAGCGTCCCACGTCTCTAGTACTTGTGTGCCCTGATTGGAGAGCGAGCTAAATTCCCCAAATTGACCATTTTTGAAGCATGTGCCTGGACATTGGGACCCACTCCTCAGGGAGACTCAGTGTACATGCGTGGAAAAGGGACATGTGGTAAAACCACTTCTGCATTTCTTATGCATGTTTCAGGACCGCATAGGGTGCCAGTACAGCCCTGCAACATGCATTAGAAATGTAAAACATTATGTCTATTTTCACCCCCTGTCTCTCCCTGTGCTCCTCCCTCACTTGTGTCTTCCTGTCACTTGTTTTTCCTAAACTGCAACTCCCTCAGGGCTGTGAACCATCTCTAATTAACGACTCTTCAGTGCCGGTTACAATGTTGGTGATATAATACTAATAACAGCAACAATGACAGCTAATTAGCATCACTTCGCCTTGAACTGGACTCGCTCACTTTAGCCTCCATGTAAAAACCACCCTGCACCCAAATTCGCTGCACATGGTGCTGACTCCCTCTAATGAGCCCTGTGCGGGACGAGTCTTCTGAGTCCTGCTCACACCAACTGTTTCCCTTTCCCACACACACTGAGAAAATATGGACAAGAGAGGGGTGCACCAGGCTCCCATGTTGTTATTTGTTTTTTATTTTCATTATTTAAATCATTCGTTTTCCTTTTTATAAATATCAACATTTCATTTTTGTTTTTTGCTGTCGTTTTCGATTTCCATTGGTTTGAATGGAAAACACATTTTCACCTTTAGATTTTTCATTTTTCATTTTATTTGGATGAAACATGGAAGGACTATACCTCCAATGGAAGGCATTATGTGTACCAAATTTCAGAAAGACTGGATAAAGGAATCAAATTTTATAAGCAGTTGAATTGTGTTATTTTGCATAAATCTGCATATACATTCCTGGATGTAACTTCTTTGTGGATGATACTTGACAATATTATACCCCTCCATACATTTTCTATCTATGCCAACTTTCAGAAGGATTGGATAAAGGGTCAATGTATGTCTGACTGTAACATCTTTGTAGTCCAACCAGTGTAGATGAAATTTGGCAGGGCTGTATCTCACACCTTCAGGATCATCTCTGCTAAATATCAGAAAGATGTGATAAAGGGTCCCAATTCTATATGCCTGCACAGTATTTGCAGAGAAGGAGCCTATGCCATGGATTCTCTTACGTGTCACTGTGGTATAAGATCAGTTTGTGATGCTAATTTGCCAGCAGAAATGTCAACCAAATATCCTCATTCTGTGCTGTGACCATCCCAACATCTCTCCCCCACTTGTTACTGGGAAGTCAGAAGCATCTATTTAGGAAAGAGCCAATAGAGATTCTCTTATGTCCTCTTTCATAGTGCTGCAAGATGTGCTTGTGATGATAACTGGCCAGCCTGGATGTGTAAACTATGTCTCCCGATTTCTGGGATGCTATCCCCAAAGTCCCAGTTATGTCCCTTCTATGCCCGCCTCAGCCCCTCCTCCCCCCACAGGACCACCTCGAAGTCACCTCCAATTGGTCCTGAAAGCTGGAAGCATACAGCAATTGGCCAGTGATGTGTCTGTCAGTCTTTTGGGTTGCTCCCCATCCTCCCTCCCACAGCCTCCCTCCCCCTGCCATGCCAGGTGCCTGCCTCTGACTGACACTGCATGTGCTGCTATTTATCTGAATAAAGGGTCTTCAAGGGGACAAATTCAATTGCTTATAAAATTGGGGGCCTTTATCAAATTGTCCTTTAGTTTGCCAGAGATAACAGGGAAGGTATGCGATACATTCCTGCCAAATGTCTCATAAGCAGGATGGAATATAAAAATGTTACACTCAGAAATGCTTTTTAAAGTTAATGGCTTATAACATCAGGATCCTTTATTCAATCTTTCTGAACATTGGCAGGATTGGTAATCTTGGCGAGGTCCATAATATTAACAGGTTTCATGCAAATTGGATGGAAAATAAAGAAGTTGTAACCAGGAATGTGTATGCAAGATTTTCTTAAAATCACAACATTCAATTGCTTATAAAATCTGTTGCCTTTATCCAATCATTGGTAAACATAGTGCCCTCCATTGGGGGCTTAATCTCCACAAGTTGCATCAGAATTGAATAAGAAACAAAAAGTTATAGCCGTAAATACTTTTTTCATTGTTTTCCCATTATTTTGAAAATGAAAATTTCTAAATTTTTGTTTTTGTTGTAACAATAACAATAATTAAAACAAAAAAATCATTTTGTTATCATAATAACAAAAACAAATTTCACACCCCTGACTTTCACAGATTAACCCTCGGACTACAGGCGAAATGGGTACGAAATTTCATACCCGTGGGCTATATCTTCATTTTCTGGTGCCACATCGGGAAACTGATGGGTTATCTGGGTATCGATCGGGTACCTGGATACTCAGAAAATAGGTACTTTCCATTGCCAATTTTTATTTTATTTTCTGATTACCAATCAGTATATCAGGTTGGGAAACTGAAAAATGGAGACAGAAATAAAAATAAATCAGGACTGAAAGTTGATAAATAGGTGCAAGAACTGGTTGGTAAATTGACAAGTAAGTAAAAAAAAAAATTGGTACCGTAAGTCAACATTCCGGGACCGGAAACTGACATTGCAGGACATTGGGTACCAGAATCAGGTCACAATTGAATACCCAACATGAGTGTGGCTGCCCAGACTGGGGAGATTAGTAGATTTTGGAAAATACTAAATGGCTTTTTAAAACCTGTAAAAGCCGTGCCAAATGCCCCCATACAGAGTGTGACATGGGAGGCATATTTTGGAAAGTTATATAAGGACCTTGTGGTGAGAGACCAGCAAAGTGATAAAGAGCGAACCAAAGTAAGGAAAAGTATAGTATTAGAGCAGGCCTTTTCTGAACTAGACATTAATAAATAGATTGTCTCGCTGAAAAAGAATAAATTTATTTTATTTTATTTATTTATTTTTCAAATTTATACCCCGCCCCCTCCTGCAACGCAGCTCGGGGCGGCTACCAACAATGAATAAAAACAATAAAATTCCTTTTAAAATATTAAATATTAAATATAAAATGCATCACATAAAACAGGGC
>QEPC01009864.1:1236294-1258519 GCA_003113815.1 Sphenodon punctatus | reverse complement strand
TCTCGGTGCCATAGCCGGGGCGGAACCCAGATTGAAAAGGGTCAAGGAGCCCGATGTTATCCAGATGAACCTGGAGCTGGAGCGCCACTGCCCGCTCAATAACCTTCCCTAAAAAGGGAAGGTTAGAGACAGGTCGGTAGCTGGCGAGCGCGTCTACGTCCAACTATGGTTTGCACCTGGCCCTGATGTTATAACCAGTGAAATCCTGCGGGCTGCCTATAAATGGTGGTGGCCTATTCTCGCTAAGCTCTTTAATGTAATAAATACGAGCACTAAGATCCCAGTTGCTTGGAAAACTAGCTGGATTGTGCCACTCTTTAAAAAGGGTGATATTCAGGACCCTGCCTGTTATAGGCCAATTAGCCTCCTTTCCGTACTTGGAACATTATATGCAAAGGGTATCCTGCAGCAGAGGTGGGTCGACGAGAAAGGGCTAATCCCAAGGAACCAGTTCGGGTTCAGGAGTAATTGCTCCACAACGGATTGCAGTTTCATTGTATCTCATGTTATTTATAAGTACCATAAGATAAGGAAGGGTACCCTCTATATTGCTTTTGTTGACCTGACTCGTGCTTCTGTTTTAAGAGCCCGTTTATGGTTAAAATTAAGGAACATGGGTATAGACCAAGGACTGTTGACAATCTTAGAAGCAATTCATGAGAATAACGTGGCGCAGGTCAAATTGGGATCAGGGGGGCTGAGTTCCCCGATTAAAATATAAAGAGGGGTACACCAGGGATGCGTTCTGGCACCCCTCCTACTTAATTTATTTACAGCAAATCTGCCGGATGCAATTCAGGAGGGAAATTCGACCCCATTGAAAATTAGAGCAAACACGCTATCTATGATACAATATGTGGATGACGTGGTGCTCTTTGCACAAACAGAGGGAGGTTTGAGGGGAGCCATCGGTACTCTGTTAAAATACTGCGAGACAAATGGGCTTGAGCTTAATAATAACAAAACCGATATAATGGTTATTGGGCAACGGAGTAGGAGGATAGCCTGGCAAATACAAAGGCGGTCCTTTGAAATAGTGGACCGATTTCCCTACTTGGGGATGTTATTCTCTAATAGAGGGAATTGGACTAGCCGTATCAAAGAAAGGGCGACTAAGGCCATTTGTGCAGGTGGGAGAATTAATCGTTGCCATAAATATAGCAAGAGGGGTTTCATTTTCCACGTTCTTGAAGGTATACCAACTTAAGGCACAACCATTGGCAGGTTTTGCCCGGATATTATTCCATTCCCAGATTGCAAACCTTTAGAGATGGCTCAGAATCAGTTTTTGAGGCGTTTGTTGAGAGTGGACAGTGGGGTTCCTGGTGCGGTGCTTAGGGCTGAAACAGGAGTATTTTCCATGACTTATTACGCTACTGGTTGAGGATGTTGAGACAGCAGGAGGACAAGTTCTCTCTCTGTCCAATCTCTGTTAGAAGAGCTTGAGTACATGGGGCCTGGTGGGTATCAGTGGCTGAAATACCTGACATATTTACTCCAGACTATGGAGTTCTCCCTTGTGCAACTAAGTAGTTATCCTACGGCGGCAATAAAATCTATGGTACAGCAAAGGTTGAGGGATATTACCGTACAAGAAGATCTGGCCAACGTTAAGGAGTGGAAGGCTTCCCCCTGGCTGGGTCAGGTGAAGGAGAGATTCTCCTTCGAAGAATACTTAGATGTGTTGCCCAATCAAAAACTTAGGAGGAATTTTACTCTTATGCGGTTCCAATTAATTCGCGGTTCCCCCAGTATTGGAGGGTCGGTATTACAAGATTAAATATAGTTTGCGACTATGTTCTTGTAGTTTAGGGGAACCAGAATCAGTGGAGCATTTTCTTCTGCGATGCTCATACTACAGACAATTAAGAGAGACCTGGCTCGCTGATTTGATTAGTAGGGCGGTTAGTCAGGAAGGGGATAAAATGTGTATGCTTTTTGCTAAGCTAACTGAAAAGTCTGATCTTGTAGCTGTTGCTACTTATATAGCACTAGCAGGAGCAAAAAGACAAAGGCTTAAGGAAAAATGGAGACAACTGCATAAGGCTTAATGGATCATGTACGGAAGGTGTGAAGGATTTCTTGGTAGAGTAGAGTAATAGAGAGGAGAGATAAGTGGTGCAATTTATAAACTATGACAAGCAATGAACTAGGATCCTGGGTAAAATGAAATTGAGCAATGTAATTTCGCATTATTGCTTATTGTATATTGATACATTATGGTCTATGCTTTGTTACCTTATGTATATGATCGCTTATGTTTATGTTTTATGTTTTATGTGTGTGGACTATGGCGAAAGTCAACATCCTTAAAAAACTTTACTTACTTACTTATTATAAAGGTCCATAAGTTTCTCTTAGTCCTTTGGTGTAAGCGACTGGGTCTCCAGACTTAGAGTAGCTAGAGAACAAAATCCTGTCTCTCAGCTGATGTCTTTTCAACCTTGCTGGCTGGCAGCTTTTGGATGCAGATGAGAGTGCTCAAGGTGGCTCTGGGCAAGCGATAGCGAAGCTGGCTTAATGGCCTTTTCTTAAGTACCCTTCCTCGTTCTTTGTCTCTCGTTTCCCGCCTTTGGGGAAATGGAAATGTGTGACCTGTCACGTAGGCAACCCAGGCAAACATGAAGGTCGTTCTGCATCTCTGCAGGTCTGTCTGGCTAGGGTTCTCAAATACACATTCTTTGTATCTCTTTGCATTTCCTGTAGCTTGGTCACGTGTCACAGCCCTAATTTGAGTTTTACAGTTCTCAATTGTAACATTACATACATGTGGAACCTTTTGCATTACATATTTACCAGACTTGTAGTCTACATGTAGGCCCGTGTTACACGTGTGTGACCCTATGTTCTTCCGTGACACTCCCTCCCTCCCCCACTAGCTTCAAGTTCCCTCCCAGTCGAGTCAAAGGGTGTCTTCAGACGTTACGAGATCACGGTGAACCACGGTGAATACCCACCTGTGGTCACCGTGTCTCAAACGTCTGTTTGCGGCGCACCAGATGTTCGCCACGGTCAATACCCACATGAGGTCCGTTTGAACCACGCTTCCCGGGCTAGCCGGGGGAAGGTCCTGGGAAGCGTGGTCAAACGGACCCCGGGCCAAGACAAACGAAAAGTCACGTCTGGCCGCGCGCCACGGCCCGGGATCTCCAGCGGGATCCCGGGCCACGGCGCTTCCAGCCCGACGCGGCGCCCATCTGTTGTGCCGTTACGGGGTGACCCCAGCGGGGAACGAAGCCGGTGGTTCCAGTACGGGGCCAAAGGGCCCCGTATCATCTGAAATCACCCAAAGTTTAACATGACAGGGAGGGACTCAGAAGGGACTCCGGGAGGGGGGGGAGGATGGGAGCTACACACATGTGTGTATAGTGCCCAGGTATAGACTTTCCCCCTGCCCAGCCCCTGCAATGAAATAGTGCCCCCTGCCAGCACTACTTCATTGTAGGATCCGTTTATGCAGAATGGATGGCGCTTCTAGCCGCCCATTCCGCATAAAAGGAGAACACCTCCCTTTTGACCCTGTAGGCTTCCTTAAGAAGCCTTCAGGGGTGGTGGTGGTGTGTGAGTCACTCGGATCCAGCTCGAAGAACCTTGTTTGAAGTAGCAACCTTCAGAAGGTTGCTACTTCAAACAAGGTTCTTCGAGCTGGATCCGCATATGAGCCCTCAGCATGACTTTTTTTTCCTCTCTGTCAGCCGGTCGGGGACTCGGGCCGACTCCTGGGGCCGGAGGGGCATTGCCCCTGAAACCCTAGGGGGCGCAACGCCCCTGGTGGTCAGTCAGAGGCAGGCAGGAGGGGAAAGCTGGGACATTTCAGTGGGAGTGGACTCGGGCGGGGTGGAGGCTTTCTCCTCCCCTCCAGGAGCCATGGGGGACAGAGGGGTCAGCGGACAGCCACAGGGAGCAGTGAGGGGCAGGCACAGGGTGAGAGGGGACAGCCATGGGAAGGAGGAACCTCCTTTATCACACAGACCCAAACTCACACACTCACCTCTCTCTCTCTTTCTCACTCTCTCTCTCTTTCTCTCTCAGGGGCATGCATGAGGGGAGGCTAGGGCACCTTAGTATTTTATTTATTATTATTATTTATTAAAAGCATTTAGTAGCCCGCCCCTCCTGCCACAGGCAGCTCAGGGCGGCTGATGAAGTTTCAGGAGTAGATATCAAATTGAGCCAGGGCACATGCCGTTCAGGGGCTTAAAAACCAGCAGCTTAATTTTAAATTCAATCCATCGCTCTCCAGGCAGCCAATGCAAAGAACACAGGGTGAGAGTGATATGACCACAGCTACCCAAAGCAGTAAGCAGCCACGCTGCCATGTTCTGAACAAGCTGCAAGCGATGAAGCAGCACTACTGGAAGCCCGCAGAAGAGGGAATTACAATAATCATGCCTCATGGTCACCAGGGCCTGGCTCAGTAGATACAGCAACCTGTTGTGGCACTGAGAAACCAGGATTCAAATCTCAGCACATCCTTGGACTGAGTGGGACCGTTTGGAAATTCACTGCCTCTCAGTTCTGTTTCCCAGGCTAGAAAAGGGAAGTAAAGACTATGTGAGTTTTGTCTGGTGAGATGAGGATTGGAACGTGCTGTATGAATAAAAAGGGCACGACTGTCAGACACTCACATGTGCCGATAAGGATTTGTGTCTTATTTCTCATTCTCAACCTGAAAAAGAACTGAATTTTTTGGGAAAAGAGGGAAATAAATGACCACACACATGAGTACATGTACATACACGCTTTCCCGACTTTGACACCACACGTCACAGCAATAGGATTTCAATGTAACTTTCTCTTATTAAGGCCAAGGAAAAGTTTTATTGCGTTTGATTTGTTTTTCATTAGCAATGCGAAGCCTCCCACCACCTAGAAAGATTCTCTGGAGCCAAAAGGAATGGAGCTTCTTGACAGGATTCAGGGACTGTAGAGGCAAGGGGATGTCTCCTAGGCAACCCAAGATCTGGTGTAGACCATCAGCAGTGGTGCTATCATTCAACTTACGCTGTGGGGAAAAGAATGAGACTCTTAGATACTTTGTCCATGTCCTATAAATGGGGGAAATGTGATCTCTGATTCAGACTAAAAGGCCAAGGCAGAATTGTCCTGTTACAGAACCTGGGGGGTGGGCACCTATTCCTAGCTTAAAAAAAAAAAAAGAGGGATTCCTTTTCCTGGGTGCAGCAAAATGAATTCATCCAAATCATTTCCAATTAAAGAACGGAGTTCGTTGAGTTTTACTGCTGCAGAATTTGCAATGGAAGAGTCATGTGTATTAAAACAGGAGAACTGGCTTCTACCTCTAGTTTAGCAGGTAAATATGGGCACTGCCTGATCTCTCAGGGAGTGGGTGGGAAAGAGCAGTGTTTTTGTTACAATTCAAGGAGATATTTATTCATCTTGTGCAAAATACAAAGCTGCTGTATGGTACACGGGGAAGTGTAACCGCTGAACATTGGAGTGGCTGAAAACAATGCAAATTTTTACAGGGCTGCTTTGTCCAAAGGTTAATGCTGGGTTTACAAACAGACAGGAGATGCTTGTGGGAATAAATATTTACAGGAGCTTTGGCTGGATGGGCTTGAAGGGCCTTATGTACCTGACTCCTATGCAGTTTCCCCGTGTTCCCATTAGATGCGTGTTTATAGTCTAAATTGGGAGATCATTCCCCAGCCTTAGAATTTGTAGGGTCCAGGGCAAAAATTAAACGAGACGTCCCTCATGGCCCTCCCCTATGGCACTGCCACCTCAGTGGTGCCCTCCAGGGACCCCTGGGATGGTTGTTTGGTGCCTCCTGGGGAGGAAGGGAGTTCGGGTCACCTACCATGGTGAAAATGGTGGCCATTGAGGGACCCACTGGAAGCAGAGAAAATATTTGGCCCAGGTCTCCCCATATTAAGGCTGTCACGGAGGAACATGAGACCTCACAGAAGAGATACTGAACTATAGGTCTAGCATATATGTAACGCTAAAGGTTAAACATGGATGTAATGTTGAGAACTGACAACTGAACTCATGTAATCATGTAGTGTAAACTGACAGTTGGGAAACTCCAGAAAGTGGAGACAGATAGAGAATGTGGTTTCAGGGTGACGCCAGACAGAATCCTATGGAGATGCAAATGGATCTTCCTGTTTACCTTTCTGC
This sequence comes from Sphenodon punctatus, assembly GCA_003113815.1. Classification (NCBI taxonomy): domain Eukaryota; kingdom Metazoa; phylum Chordata; class Lepidosauria; order Sphenodontia; family Sphenodontidae; genus Sphenodon; species Sphenodon punctatus. The sequence goes on along the minus strand of QEPC01009864.1, from coordinate 1,252,372 downwards.
GGATGTGACAAACACCAGGTTTCCCCAAGGCAGGAAGAACTAACAAAGACTTTGAAAAGGCTATTTAAGCCAACAGACAAGACAAAGAGGGGCCATTAAGCCATCTTCTGATATCTCTTGGAGAGAACTCATCTCCATCTTGCCTGCCAGCAAGAAGACTGATGGAACTATGGACTGAGAGGAAAGACTTTGCTTTCCACCAACGAAGAGATCAGTGCCTGCCCAGTCATTCTACATCACTGACTGAGAATGTGCTCTCTGTAGGGTAAGATCTTATATAGGGAATTACCCATTATATAATAGGAATGCATTATGGTACTTTTCATTTCTTTAGCCACTTTGTATCAACTGTTCTAGCTTATGACCAGCCAGAGAGAGAACTGGTTCAGGAGGACTGCAAGTGAGGGAAAAACATATTCCATCTCCAGGTCTAAATGAGTGTGGGAGAAGAAGAGATACTACCAGAGTAGACACTGGCAGTGGTAGCACTGGTGGTTGTACTGAGCAAATGTTGTGACAGAATCTCTCTCAAAAATACCCCAGCCTTCAAGCAAGTTACCAGCATTGGAATCTTTCCTCAGTGACTGAGAAAATGACACTTACAGATTCTGTAACAGTAGAAAAGCCAAGGCCTCAGTCAGGGCCCAACAAGGCACTGATTATTCTACCTGCTCTGTAATAAATTTCATGTGTGTTATACTGGGCTGTGATTTATAAGACACCTTTTGAGAAAGAGGTTATCAAAACCTCCAAATATATCAGGGGTGGGGATGATTCTACGGAGGAAAGAAAGGAAAAATCCACCACTCATGGATTCCCCTTCATTTATCTACCCTGGAGAAATCTGCCTCACCTCTTTCAGCAGCGATCCCCAAAACTGCAGTTTACAACCTGTACGGTACCACGCGGGCAGAAGAAAGAGAAGTAGTGGCTTCCACGTTTAATTAGACACTCTGTAAAATGAGCTCAGGCTTGGGGGGATGCTACACAAACAAGAAGTTAGTGTTATCAGGGCAGCTGCTAGTTTGAGGTTGACCCAGAATTAGAGCTGAAAAGGGAACCCAAGATAGTACCCATGGGTAATAACCCAAACTTTGAGTTCTATATTGGGTGTCCAACCGGCTACCTGAGCATCGACTGGGTACCAGAATACTCCCCAAATTAGTCATTTCTGTTAATGATTTACTAGTTACCAGTTGGTAAATTAGGATGGAAAACTGAAAAATTGGGACACAAAGCTAAAACACTGAAATGGAAAACTGAAAAATCGGGATTTTAAGGCAATATTCTGGAACTGGAAATTGACATTCCAGGGCATCAGGTCCACAAATTATGGACTAATCAGGTACCAATTAGTACTCAAATGTTGCAGGTCAATTTGGGTACTGGGAATTTGATAAGTAAACCCATTTTCGCAGGGACTCATTCAGCTCCACCCACAATACAGACTAGATGATGTGGAAATTACAAATTTGAAATTTCAGTTCCTGTATTCAAAGAGCTAGAGAACGGGACCAAAATGTTAATTTTGAATTGAAATTCCGAAAACCACTGTATGTGCGAAGTTACATATTGATTCTTGTGTCTGAGGAGCTCTATGTTTATGCCTTCAAAGAGCTGCCCCGTAGTCCACAGTTTACTACTTAAGTCGACTTGCTTTAGAATCATTTTGACAGGGGCAGTTGTGTTTATCCAAACCAGCTACCAGTTCGAGATTAAAATTGATGTTTCTACGTCCTTTGCATGTCGCACATCCTTTTTGGCAAGGTTTTGTCATCTTGTACAGCCTTTCCATCCATGCAAGCTTTGTACCAGATCCAGCAGACAAAGGGACGATGAACACTTCATTAATCCAGCTAGAGAAAGAGCCAGCTGACTCCCTGCTCAGGCTGCTGTTGTGGTTATTCATTGTTGAGTAGGCACCTTTTTTCACTTTATCAAGCTTGGGAAAAGCACTGTTATCAAAGAACAAAGAAAGGGAACATGAGCCAGGTAGGTGGGAGCTTTGTGCCTGGGATCAAGATGAAAACTAAAAAAGGTCAGAGAGGTGTGTGTTTGTGAGATGATTCTTCAGCAGCTCCAAAACTCCTATAAATGAACAGATGATTGTGAACAGGACATTAGACCAGACTGGCTGAAAAGAGACATGGACCTTAACTCCACTCTACACCGCTTTAACATTTCTTATGCGTGTTGCAGGGCTGCCTAAGGCACCAATACAGCCCTGAAACATGCATAAGAAATGTTAAAGCGAAGTGAAGTGCATGTCTGTTTTCACCCAGTGTTACACACAAAATACCCAAGACTCCCTCTGTGCTTCTCTGGTACCCAGGACACACATGTTCCCAGAGATCACCCTCCTACCGTTGCCCTGTGTCTCATGTCTTACCGGGGACAGCTCCAGCCGAAAGGCGTTTTTGCAGTATTGCCATAAGAGCATTCTGGATTTCTGACTGTGCTTGGGTCTCCTCCACATTCACAACTTCATCCTCTGCAGCATCCTTGGCCTCTGCCTGTTTCTGGGTCTTCTCTGCCTGCACCTGGAAGACCAAGAAGGCAACAGCGAAGAGAAGGTAAAGGAACCTCATGGCTGGAGCTTGGCTGGGATCTCGTTGTCTCTGGAGAGAGGAGTCACACAGATAGACCAAGAGTGTGATGCTGTGAAGGAGGACGGGCTGGTGTTTATACAGAGTGGCCCAAGAGGAGGGCAGGCAGGTAACAATGTGGCCTTTGTGTCTATGGCTCTGAATTTCCCCAAAATCCCTTTGATGGTGCTTTGTGCTGGTGGCGGGGGGGGCTCTTCCTCACATCCACCTCTGTTTACTCTGCCCTCTTTGTTGATAATACTCCTCACTCCCCGTCTGCTGGGATGTTTGGCTACACATCTGAAGGCCCCAGAAATACTATCAGGACAAAGTCACCAAACTCCATTGATAACTGTGTTGTCTTTCAGATGCCACCTTTGCCTTTCTCCCCCAAACAGCTTGGCCCTGGTAAATAAAGATGCTGCCAATCTGGTCTGGTCTGCATTTAGAAAAGAAGTTAATAGAGATTTGAATGTTTTTATTAATTAGTAGTAGTAGTAGCTGTAGGGGTGTGCAGAAGGCACTCCATTTATTTTGGGGTTTGTGTGTGAGTGGGTTTTTTGTTTTCGTTTCACAAAATGATGCATTTGCGGTGGGTGTAGAAAATGTTTGTTTTGGGACTTTTGTTTGGCCCGAGGGCAGCTGTACCTGCAGCTCTGCCCCTGACTGGCATGCTATAAATGCTTTCAAATATATAATAATTAGGGGAGGGGGTGCATTCATATTGTTTTCTCTTACTTACGAAAATGAGTGGACCCCCATTCATTTTCATAAATAAGGATATAAAAACAGATGAAAAAGGAAACAACTGGGCTAATAATAAATATAATAAAATAAATAAATAAAAATGTTTAAAACGACTGGGCATGCAAAAAAAATGGCCACCAGAGCTGTTCTGCGCACACGAAGCCTTTTCCAAAACGACACCAGCAGCGTCGCAATCATTTTGGAAAAGGGCAGCCATTCTGCGCATGTAGAGACTGGCTGTCCTTTTCCAAAATGGCGCTGATGCTGCTGGTGCCGTTTTGGGAAAGGGCACACGTGCACAGAATGGTCTAACAGTCATTTTCCTCAGACCAAGTGATATTTTTTAAATTTTTAATTTAACTTTTTAAAGTGCAAAATGGCTTCCAGGGTCATTCTGCACGTGTGCCCTTTTCAAAAATGGCGCTGGCAGCATCGGTGCCATTTTGGAAAAGGGCAGTCAGTCTTCACATGCACAGAACGGTTGCCCTTTTCCAAAATGGCGTTGATAAGGCTAGAGCCATTTTAGAAAAGGGCCACAGAACAGCCCTGGGGGTCATTTTGCACATTCCCAGTTTTTAAAATAAATTTCATTTTTCATTTTTCAAATGAAAACAAATGAAAGAAAACAACAGTCGTTTCCTTTTTCATCTGTTTTCATATCCTTATTTATGAAAATGAATGGGGGTCCACTCATTTTTGTAAGAAAGAGAAAACAATATGAATGCACACCCTCCCCTAATTATTATATATTTTTAAGAATTTATAGCATGCGAGTCAGGGGCAGAGCTGCAGGTACAGCTGCCCTCAGACCCACAAGCCTGGGGGCCCCACATGCATGTAGAATAATTTGCACCCAGGAGTGGAGGGCCCCAGTACGGGGCCCATTCCATCTTCCTCACCAGGGCCCATTCTCACCTAGCAGTAGCTAGGCTCCTGGTGCCAGCAATGTGATTGGCACTGAACCATCATCAGTTAGAGACAGACTCCTGCCCCAAAGGGCTTACAATCTAGGAGAGACAAGGACACATTCATGAAGTTGAGAAGTCACAGGTGCCCATGCTTAGCTTAGTTATGGGGGTGGGGTGGGGAAGAGGCCGTGAACAAAAGGCAGGAGAGGGAGCATCCGTGATCAGTCTATGGGGATGAGAAGCTAGGGAAAACTGGACAGAAGAGGTAGGTTTTTAGGAGGAATTTAATAATAAGTGGAGGGGCCAGAGCATATTTATTTTGCCTGATATCCCACACTTCTCCAAAGGCTCAAAGTGTTTAACAACATATAAAATACAAAGATAAAAACCATAAAACCAGACATAAAAGACCCATAAAATACATCCCAAATATTAACCCCACCTGTTAACTATGTGTTCAGGGAGGGCGTTCCAGGCCTAGGGGGCAGCATGGGAGAAGGGGCAAGATGGTTCAAGGAGCAAGAGACTCAGGGGTGGGGGTGACAGAGGAGGGGTAAAGGTCCTGGGTGGGAATGTAGCGGGAAACAAGTGCAGAAAGATAGCGGGGAGCAAGGCCAGGAAGAGCCTTGAAGGTGAAGACAAGAAGGAAATGGAGCCAGTGGAGGGAGCAGGGAAGGGGATGAAATTGTTTTTATTTTATTTTATTTTAAAGCATTTATTTTCCCCGCCCCTCCTGCCAAGACAGCCCAGAGTGACTTACAACAGGGGGTGAAGGGCGAAGTATAGATGATATGAGAGTCTCTGCGGAAGACTGGGAAAAGCATTTTTCCTTGTTGTTCTCTCCTCCTTCAGTGATTGAGGTAGGTTTAAATCTATCACTATCAGGGGTTGATTGGTCTCCTGTTACCCCCGAAGAAATAAAGGAATTGATTCTTTCTCTGAAATTGGGGAAGGCCCCAGGGGGTGATTTTTTGCCCGCTGAACTGTTTAAAGAAAATGTGGATTGGTGGGTCCCTGTCTTAGCGGAGTTATTCACTGCAATAAACATCCAGGGGAAGATCCCAGTAAACTGGACAGAGGCCATTGTGGTCCCAATCTTTTAAAAAGGGAGTGTAGAGGACCCTAACAATTTTAGGCCAATTAGCTTGCTTAGTGTATTGGGCAAGCTTTATGCTAAATTTCGATTGGGTAAGCTAAAAAGCTGGTTGGCGGAGTATACCATCTTAGGCCAGGAACAGATTGGCTTTTGTGCAGGGAGTTCCACGATAGATCATTGTTTCTTGCTCTCCCATTTGATTCAGAGATATGCCTCTGCTGGCAAAGCATTGTATGTGGCATTTATCGATTTAAGAGCTGCCTTTGATATGGTTCCTAGGGAGCGATTATGGGGAAAATTAAATGCCCTCAATATGGATAGCCGTCTGTTACATTTAATTATGCAATTATATACAGGCACTTCCATAAGGGTTAGGCTGAATCATAAGGGGGCCTTATCAAATAAGATCATGACTCAGAGGGGGGTTAAACAGGGGTGTGTCCTGGCTCCCACTCTGTTTAACTTATACTTAAATGATCTGATTAATGAGTTCCCAGTGGAGAGATGCCATACTCCTAGAGTAGGGCAGGTGCATATTTCGTGCCTTTTGTATGCAGATGATACGCTGCTTGTGTCTCGTACGCAAGTGGGGTTAAGGCGTGCATTGGAACATTTTGGGAGCTACTGTAGCAGGAATTTGGTTGAAATAAATTACGTAAAAACTAAAGTAATGGTATTCTCCAAGAAATTTAAAAAGTATAGGTGGCTGATAGACACTAAGGAATTAGAACAAGTCCGGGTGTATAAATATTTGGGCCTCCTCTTTCACTATAGGGGATCATGGTCAGCTCAGACTTTATATGTTTGTTCTCGGGCCAGGCAATTGATGAAATCTCTGCTGGGGTTCTTCCGTTCAAGGGGAGGGAGTTTGGTTCTTCCTGCTATTAAAGTTTTTCTTCTAAAATGTATTTCTCAACTGCTGTATGGGGCTCCATTGTGGGCATTAAATAAAATCAAGATCTTGGAACGTATACAAGCAGCGTTTGTACGATCATTGCTGTCGGCTCCGCCTGGCATCAGCAGTCTGATCTTGTATTCAGAATGTGGTATGGTGTCATTGGAAGAACGGATTTGGAGGGGAGTTTTAACTTATTGGCTAAAGCTATTTTTCGGTTGTACTGCCCCTCTTACGAATTTGGTAATTGGAGATTCAACCCCAAATATATGGGTCCAACGTACTGAGGTAAAGCTGAGTCAGCTGGGATTTTCTCCGGCAGCTCTTGCCCCGTTGGGTTATAAAACAGCAAGGAAATTGGTGTTACAGAGGTTGGCAGATATAGGCTGCCAGGAAAGAGGGGCTGAGCTTGGCGTAAGTAAGGCCCTTGGGTCACATACAGGTCTGTTCAGGGAGACGGATCAACCCAAGGCATATTTAGATTATAGCCTCTCGTCATTTAAGAGAAGACTCTTCTTTTTGGCTAGAGCTAATTATTTCCCTTCGGCATTGACGCAGGGGAGATATCAAGGTGTTCCCTTGGCGCAGCGTCTCTGCCATTGTCCCTTAAATCAGATTGAGACAGTGGGTCACATTTTACTTGATTGCCCTTTTTATGAAGATCTTCATGGAAAATTATTATGGCCAGTGGTGGGGGAAAGGCTAGGCAGACCTCAGGAGGTTATGGTGACTATGCTCCTGGGAGATACTGCTAGAGGGACAACTGAAAAAGTGGCACAGTTTTTGTTTTGTGTTTAAGCTATTAAGCAACAAAATGTTTAAATTATGATTTTAATTTAGTTAGTGGAGCAGAAAGGCTGATCTTTTTCTGTATATTCATGTAAGCAATCGGAGGAGGGAAATTATATGGGGTATTATGACATTAATGGTATGTAAATAATACTTGTTTTATTGGTTTGAAGTATTCAGTTTTAAAATGTTGTTTACTTGCTTGCTTGTCTGTTTGTTTTGTCTTGATCGTTATATGTACTGTGATGGCCTAAGGCTAAACAATAAATGGAAATTGAATTGGACTTACAACAGAAAAACATATATAAAATCTAGCATCAAACAATGCAAAAAGGGAAAGACACAGGAATCAAAAGAAGGGAGCACAGCCTCCCTACAATTGGGGGTGTGGAAATAAAAGTTTAGTAGGCCTTAAACTTAACTTTGGTCAAGTAAGTACGTCATAGACTTGTTTTCTTCCACAGGGGGAAATATCAAAATACCATAAAATATATAAAATATATGACCCCAACGTAACCCCCCCAAATAAATAAATAATAATAATAATAATACCCACCCTCACCCATACCCCTCGCCAAAAGCCTGGCGGAACAGACAAGTCTTACATTGACATCGAAATGAGGGACGATCTAGAGTCACCTGGGCTCCCGCCGGGAGGGAGTTCCACAGCCATGGAGTGACCACTGAGAATGCCCTCTCCATAGTAGCCACCCGGAATACCTGGGAGACCTCAAGAAGGGCGGTCCGGATGACTACAGGGGCCGATCAAGGGCACGAGGAGTGAGGCAGTCCCATAAATAAATGGGGCCCAAGCTGTATAGGGCTTTATAGGTAACAACCAGCACCTTGAATCAGACCCGGAAGACTATAGGCAGTCAGTGCAGAGAATGGAGCACCGGTGTAATGTGCTCTCAATGGCCCGTCCCCGTAAGGAGGTGGGCCACCACATTCTGCACCAGCTGCAGTCTCAGATTTGCCACAATGGGCAATCCTACGTAGAGCATGTTAAGATAGTCCAAGCTTGAGGTAATGAAAGCATGCAGCCTCTCCTCTCCTCTCTCCACTGGCTCCCTCTTCCTGAGCACATTCTGCACAAGCTCCTTGTATTCACCTACAAAGCCCTTCACAACTCCCCCCTACCTCTCTGCCTTGATCTCCCTCCGAACCCCTGCTCGAGCCCTCCGCTCCTCTTCCATCCCCTCCCTCACCCTCCCACGCCTCCCCTGCTCCCACAACTGCCTTCGTCCCTTCTCCCTCGCTGCCCCGCACACCTGGAGCTCCCTCCCTGCCCTTGTCTGCCTTGCCCCCACCCTCTACACCTTCAAGTCCCTCTTCAAAACCCACCTCTTCCGCTCCGCCCTTCTTAACTCCTACTAACCATTCCCACCCAGGATTATACCCCACCTGCTATCTGTAAACTCCCAACTTACTGCACCCAAGCCAAGAACGTGTACCTGAGCTTTCGCATCTTCATGAATGTCGTATCCTGTGTCTCTCCCTCTGTTCCCCCTTCCCTGTCTCCCCTCCCCCTGTCATTAAATTGTAATCCCCTGGGCAGGGACTGTGTCTATTTTATTCTTTGTAAAGCTCCAGGTACATTGCTGGTGCTATATAAATGATGATGATGATGATGATGATGATAATGATGATGATGATGATAATAATAATAATAATAATAATAATAATAATAATAATAAAAAATAGTGGCCAGGTCAGAATCTGAGACGTATGGCCAAAGTCATCACACCAGACGTAATTGGCGGAAAGCACTCCTTGCCACAGCCCCAAGGAGAAAGCCTCAAGGAGCACTCCCAGGCTCCAGATCTGTGGAACCAGTGGAGGGGGGATTCCATTAATGATGGGGGGCACCCCATCCACTACCTCCCCCACCATCATCACTTCCATCTTGTTGAGATCCAGCCTCATTCAAGTAGCCCTCATCCAGTCTCCCACAGCTGCCAGAATTTGTGTTAGCACCAAGAGTGCCAGATCTGGGTCCGATGAAAAGGAGAGATAGAGTTGGGTGTCATCAGTGTATTGATGACACCGAACTCCAGAGCTCCAGACAACCTTGCCCAGTGACTGCATATACACGCTGAACAGGAGAAGGGACAAGATAGAACCCTGTGGGACTCCACATGAGAGATCCTGAAGAGGTGAAAAATATTCCCAGAGCACCACTCGCTGAGTTCTTCTGGCGGGGAATGAGCAGAACCATTCAAGAACAGTCCCACCCACCCGGCTTGGTCCCACAGACGAGTCACCAACAACTCGTGGCCAATGGTATCAAAAGCAGTCGATAGATTTAACAGAATCAATAGGGTCGAACAACCCTGATCTAACTCCCGGCGAAGGTCGTCGACCAAGACCACAAGCGCAGTCTCAGTGCCATAGCCCGGATGAAAGCCAGACTGCGAGGGATCTAGAAAACTGAGTTGGTCCAGATGCTCCTGTAGCTGCTGAGCCACTACCCATTCAATAACCTTCCCTGAAAAGGGAAGGTTAGAGATAGGCCAATAACTGGCGAGGGAGTCAACGTGAGGATGGCAAAGAAGGAATTATTTGCCGCCCTCATAGCCACTGCAAAGTCACATCCAGAGGAGCAATCCCGGGTGGTGAGGGGGCTGGTTAGTCCGGCCTCCCTTTGCCTGGAGGGGGAGGTTTCCCAAGCCCACTGTGAGGAGTTTGTAAACTACTTCACAGATAATATCACTCAAATCCAGCATGATTTCGGGGCCGGCATTGATGCAGAAGGAGAGCCAAGGGTTATGGATGCCCCGTCTGGTCCATTTTGGGGGATCAGTTTCAGGAAGTGACGCTGGCTGATGCTGAGGGGTTCTGGGGTCTGTTAGGGCCATGTTTTGTGAACTAGGCCCATGCCCGTCCTGGTTGGTGAAAGCCTCCAAGGAGACTTTGGGACCGGTGCTGGTGGGAGTGATCGATGTCTTCCTTCAGGAGGGCAGGGTGCCAGACTGCCTCAAGGAGGAAAACCATCATTGGTGCAGAATGCGGTGGCCTGTCTCCTGATAAGAATGGGCCATAGGCAGCACATTACACCAGTGCTCCAGACTCTGCACTGGCTGCCTATAGTGTTCCGGGCCCAATTCAAGGTGCTGGCTTTGACCTTTAAAGCCCTACATGGTCTGAGCCCCTCCTATCTGAGAGACCACCTCACTCCCTGGGCCGTGGGGCAACCTCTGTGTTCTGCCAGGGGGACCTGCTTGGAGGTCCTCCGGGTGAACCAGGGGGCCACGATGGAGAGGGCTTTCTCGGTGGCCGCACCACAGCTGTGGAACTCCCTCTCAGAGGAAGCTCGCCTGACTCCCAGCCTGTTGGCCTTTCATCGGGCCTGTAAGACCTGGCTGTTCATCCAGGCCTTGGGGGGAGGGGGCGAATAAGGGTGGGGTTTTTACCAGTGGTTTTTATCTCTCTGTTGTTTTTATTATTTTAGTAACCCTTCTATGTATTGTTTTTATATATTGTTTTAAATATTTTGTAAGCCGCCCCAAGATGCTGTAGGGCTGGAGGGAGCGGGATATAAATCTTTGAATAAATAAATATATAAATAAATAAATAAATAAACATCCAAAGATTGCTCCTTGAGCAGAGGCCGAACCACCGCCTCCTTGAGGCAACTCAGCATCCCATCCTCCCGAAGGAAGGCATTGACCACCCCCACCAGCAGTGGTCCCAACATCTCCCAGACCTTAACCAGCCAGGACAGGCACGGATCCAGTTAGCAAGAGGTGGCTCTAACAGCCCCAAGAGCATCCTTTGCATCAGCGACCGAAAATGGCTGAAATTGATCCCATAAAATCAGATAAGGCAGGGATTCCACAACCCCAGGCTCTCCCATTTTAATAAGCATGGCGTCAAAGTCGTGGTGAATTGGGGGGATTTTATCAGCGAAGTAATCAACAAACATGTCACAGCAGGCACCGGAAGATTCTAGGTCCAGGCGGAGGGAGGCCGAACCGACCAGCCCCCTCACCACCTGGAAAAGCTCCGCTGCACGAGACTTCGCTGATGCAATGAGGAGAGCAGAGAAATCCTTCCCTGCTGCCCACACAGCCACTGCATACGCTCTAAAACTAGCTCTATGACGCAACCGGTCGGCTTCAGCCTGAGAACGACGACGCCATCGCTCCAACCACCGCCCTTCTGGCTTCAGCAACTGCAGCGCCTCAGTAAACCAATTCAAATGAAATATGTTTTTATTTTGCCCCCCGGAACTCTCTCCAGGCTGCTGCCTCTGAGGCTGCGAAGCACTCCAGGGAAGGGAGAGGGGAAGGGAAGGGGGAGAGCAGTCAAGAGACATGATTGCTATTGGAAACGCATCAGACAGCAGCACTGGGACGGACACAGAGAACTACTGGGATTAGATTTGTCTTTGAGGCTTCCCCCAAGTTGCCCTGTGGTAAGGCCGGGCCTGCACAGGTCCCTGGAAATTCTAGCACGGCTCAAAAGCAGGGGCTCAGTATTTTAAAGGGTTAAGTCTCTTCCTCCCTCCCCATGTGGTCAGAGAATCCCCAGGGGTTTCTTTCTATAGCCAGGAACTGGGGTCCGAAATTCTCCCCCTTAGTTCACAGAGATTTCCCTGGCAGAGAGGGTCGGAGCCATTCAGCCAGTTCAGACTGGTTTGTTTGCAAGGGTTCAGTTGAGGTTTGGGGTTTGGTTACTTCTGATCTTCTTGGCTTGGTTCAGTTTTTTTGGGGAAATATATGTGGTTCCTTCCAGTGTGGCGTGTACGTACTGTACTGGCTGGGTTCAAGCCTCAACTGGGTCTGAAGGCCATCTAGCTCAGTAATTAATTAGCATATTAGCAGTGCTGGCCTGAGGCATTTTTAGTTACTCTCAGAATGCAGGACCCTTATGCCCTCTGCCTGCCCCCCCGACCCCATTGCAAGTCCCAACTCATTTCAGGTGGTGGGGTGAGGTGCGGGAACGGCTCCCAGATGAGCAACTAATTTGAAGGAACTGAGGAACTGAGGTACTGTGCTCCCCCCACCCCTTCCTGCACAGTAAGCCCTTAGCTGTGGTGGTTGATAATGGGAGTTGCTCTGATCAAAGACCCCCCTTTGACTTTTAGATTGTAAGCCACAGGCACGGACAGCGTCTAATTCTATGTTCTGTACAGCACCATGTCACACGACTGGTGCTATATAAATGTTAATAATAATAATAATAATAATAATAATAATAATAATCCCCTTCCCTGCTCCCTCCACTGACTCCATTTCCTTCACCTTCAAGGCTCATCCTGGCCTTGCTCCTCCCTATCTTTATGTCTATTTCCGCTATGTTCCCAACCAGGAACTTCACTTCTTCTCTTCCATCCTCTCATCCACTCCAGATTCTCCTGCTCCCCGAATCATCTTGCCCCTTTTTTCCATGCTTCCCCGTAGGCCTGGAACTTCCTGCCTGAACACCTAGGCCCTTTTTACATGAGATGCACTCAGGCATGCCCATGCTGTGGACATGAGTGGGTGTGTCCCGTTTGAAAGTGACAGCAGGCGGGTGGGCGTGCTTCCACGTAACACGCACGTCCACCCACTTCCACCCATCGCCCCCAAATGGAGCAACTGCTGAAAACTCAGGTTGCTCCATGCAGGGGCATGTGTGGGGATGTGTGTGGGGGGGGGTGTATAAGTGTGCATTCATGTGCACTGACCCCCCCACACTGCCCCTGCAGCGGTGTGCCCACAGTCTGCCTCCCCAGCCACAACCCATTGAAAAAGGACCATAGTTAACAGGCAGGGTTAGGGTTTGGGATTTAATTTATACATTTTTTTATATCTGGTTTTATGGTTTTTATCTTTGTATTTTATGTTGTTAAACACTCTGAGATATCAGTGTGGGCTATCAATCAGAATAAATGTGCTCTAGGGATGTGTGAACAGATTGCTGTTTGGATTGGGTCGTTCGGTTCGGTCCGGTTCTGTTCTGTTGTTCAGTTCGGTTCGGTTCGGTCTCCGAGTTTGGGTTCAGTCGTTCGGTTCAGAAGTGTTCAGTTCAGTTCGGTCATTCGGAAAAAGGTATTGTGAGATCCCGTGATCGTGCTGGAAACCAGAAATTCGAGTGCGTGCAGAGCTGTGTGGAGAGAGAGTGTGTGTGTTGTGGCTGGCTGGTTGTTTAGTGTGTTGTGGCTGTGTTTGTGTTGGACTGTGTGTTGGGTTTCAGTTTGTTGGTTCATCTGGTTGGAGAGTGTTGGTGGGTGACTGTTGGTTTGGCTTGTTGGAGAGTGTGCTTGTTTGTTTGTTTTTTTAAATGAAGACGGTGACCATTAAACACCGGGCCTGGGGGAAGGTCAAGGAGCCGGTGGTGGAGGAAGAGGTTACTCCTGCCGCTGCTGCTGGACCTTCGGTGGTGGAGGACGAGCAAAAGCCGGCGGGCACAGGAGGTGCTTCCACTGCTGCCAAGTTTGTAAACTTTTTTTTTACTTTGCGGACAAGAAGAATACTATCCATTAGAGCGAGCTCACTGGTGTGCGGGTTGGTGTGTGGGCGGTGGGCATCAGTCAGGCACAAACAGTGGCATCAGCGGGTAGCAGCGGATGTCTGCCACAGAGAGAGAGGGTACTGTAGTGTGGGGGGCTCTTCCAGCAGTCAGGCATGAGCATGAGCAGCACCCCCACCCAAACATGTGCCAGGCTAGCAAGGGTCTCCACTCTCCAGTTGCCATCCCTACGCGCCCCCAAACAAGGGCAGGATTTGCATGTGCCAGCCAGGGTCTCTCCAGTTGCCATCCCTAGCACCCCAAAGAGGGCAGGATTTGCACATGCCAGCCAGGGTCTCGTCTCCATTGCCATCCCTCCCTAGCACCCACCCAAAGAAGGGCAGGATTAATTGCACATGGCAGCCAGGGTCTCTCCATTTGCCATCCCTAGCACCCCAAAGAGGGAGGACTAGAGACATCATCATAAATGCATGATATTACTTAGGTGTTGTTTATGTGTTCCTGTTTCAGAGAGGAATCGGATGCCGGCGCTGGTACCATGCCGCACAGGACAATGAGGTGGAGGTCTCCAGTGCCACCCCCAGACAGTGGGCAGACAAGGTCCAATGTCTGGAGGTGGTCTGAGAAGCATAACGGATTTGCCGTATGCAGGGTAAGGCACGGGGGCTGGAACAACAGGGAATGGATTGCCCTATGACCTGTTAGGAACGGAGGTCCCCTGCAGAGAGAGATTGGCCACCCACCCACTTGTGGAGACAGAATGCAGGCAGGGTTTGACACAGACCATTGGTCTGATGCAGTATGGCACTTCGTATGTTCCTAGCTTTTTATATTCTTTAGATCTGCTTCAAAAGATTCAGGAGGCAGAGAGAGGGGACCACATCGGGGCTAATCGCCCATATTGAAAGGCTCCATGACTGGATGGTGAGGCGGCAGGAGCACTCTGGCGTAGCCATGGAGCTGGAGCATCAGTGCCAGAAGAAGGGGGGAAGGCAACCCAAAAGCGACGCCATCAAAGCCCTTCCCCTTTTTCCAGCCCTGATGTGGAGTCCGCCGGGCCCCGGGAGTCTGCAGCGGCAAAGGCCTTTCGGGCCAAAGTGGAGAGGCCTGGCTGCCAGATGATGGCAGGCGTACACACCATGCAGAACTGCCTGATGGAAAAGTTCTGGGCTCTCGAGGTGGAGAAAAAGCAGGTGGAGGCATACTCCCAGTACATCTCCACCGAGATGGAGAGGCTGGAACTCTACCACCAGGTGGCATGCAGACGTGGAAGGGGCTGTGGAGTTCGCCTTGGCCCACGGCTACGAAATGGCAGAGCACAGGCTGGCCACCCCTCAGTCCTGCGCTGCACCCCGCCGCCTTTTGCCTTTCCCCCAAGTTCCGGGGGACAGGCCCAAAGACTAATAGTAGAACCCCTTAAGTTTCCTTTCAATGTTTGGGTTTGGTTTTATAATGTTGTTGTTGTTGTTGTTTTGTTGTTGTTTAAATAGTTTTAAAGTTGTTATATTTGTTGTTACGAGTTTCGTTTGACCTGTCCAATCTTTTATCCCTATGTGCTGAGGTTCTGGAAGGCAGGTGGCAGAATCTCATACAGCTTGCCAATTCCTGCCAGCAGCATCTGGCTGGCTCCCCATGTAGCGTAGTTAAGGTATTAACCCAAAGATGTGCCAGGCAGCAGCAGGGTCTCAACTTGCAGACAGTCCCCCAGGAGGGGCAGGGCTTGTGTCTGTGTGGGTGTGCCAGAGAGAAAGAGAGACAGGCTCCTTGGCAGTGGGCAGCAGGCGGCGGGAGCTGGTGGTTGGAGGGGCTTTTATTTCCAGCAGATTCAACGGGCAGGTGTGGAGGAGTAGGCTGTTGGGGGGGGAGGGGGGCAAGCAGAAGCTTCTGGATGCTATTCTCGTAGCAATTCTCAGCCCCAATTTCCAATTATTCCGAGTCCCGGCTTGGACAAACATAGTTCGTGACCACACACCCCTTGGTGATGGCCGTGCCTGGCATGACCCACTTCCTCACCATGGTGGCCAGGGCTGCCTAGAGGTTCCTTGAGGTGTGGGAGCTGTCCATTACTTGTTCCTGAAGCAGGGCCCACCTATACCCTGCTTCAGGACCCCTCCTGCCACTGCCAAGTGCTCCCTCTGGGTCCTGCCACCAGAGTGCAGTCACTGCCAGGTAGGCATGCTGGGCATTCCTACTTGACCACAGGTCAATGGTGGAGTGGACAGTTGCCCCCCCCCCACAGCCCTTCCAGCTGCTCCCTCACCTGCTCCCTCACCTGCTCCTTCAAAGCCCTGTACAGCTGTGGCACCACAGTCTGACTCAGGGTGGAGTGGGAAGGCATCTTAAACTGGGGGGCCAGGAATCCAATCAGCCGCTGGAAGCCCTTGTCCTCTACAATTGAGAAGGGCTGCCCATCCAGCACAATCATCTCGGCCAACAGGTGCTTGGCTTTCTCTTGAAAGAAGCCACGCCACCCTCCAGCACCTGATGGCCTTGGCAGCTGCCCCCACCCCAGCTCCTCCATAGTGGACTGACGCTGCTGGCGAGACTCCTGCTGCTGTTCTGCCCCCATATTGCTCCTGCTGCTAGAGGCAGCAGCAGTTGG
>QEPC01009864.1:1172635-1185894 GCA_003113815.1 Sphenodon punctatus | reverse complement strand
AATCCTACACCTCTCACCCATCCCATCCCACCCTATCCCTACCTACCAAATGCCTGGCAACCCACCCACCAAACTCCCCATTCCCAACCAACTCCAGCCCATCCTCCCCCTTAATTAACACCACCACCCCATTCAATCCCCACTGCCAAAAGCCTGACAGAGCTAAATGTTCGTATCATTTTGAACCCTGATGTTACTGGTCCATGTCTAACAGCTGATTCATTAGGCTGAGTTAACCCATTAAGGGCACAACACAGGGCATTATGGGTTTACACAGAGGACATCATGGACTGCACAGTGAACCTTTGATGATATCACAGGCTCTGAGGGGGTGTCTCCTTGTAAACAGATGCACAGATAACTGCTTCCAGGGTACTGACCTAGGCATAAGTCTTTGCAGGATGGGCTCCAGCATTGGTTGCTGATAGAGCAATAGCTCTCAAGTGGGATGGATGAATGCTCTCGTTTCAGTGAGAATGAATATCAGGGAAGAAACAGAGGGGGAAGCAGAGACACCCAAAGGTTCCTAGAGGCCTGTGACAAAAAAACCCTTTTCACCATCCACTGTGTTCATACCAGGTTGATACTACGTACAGTAAACTCCAAAAGCAATGCCAATTGATACAACGAAAAGGATGTTAGGAATTATTGGGAATGGGATAGGAAATAAATTGGAAAACATCCTATTTATAACTCCATGTTGTGCCCCCACTCCTTGAAGACTGTGTGCAATTCTAATTGCCCCATTGCAAAAAGGCCATATTAGAATTGGATAAGGTGCAGAAGTGGTCAAGAAAGATGATCCAAGGTCTAGAATGGCTTCCAGGGCTGTAACTTCCAGGGCTGTCGTGGGGACAGGAGGGACCCAAGCTGGGTGGGGGGAATTTTGTCCTGTTGTGGCGTGGCCAGGCGGAGACTGAGCTGAGTGGAAGCAGAAGTGTCTCCAGCGTGTGTGGGATCCCCCCCACTTCTCCCCGGAGGGTGGCACAGGACAGAGCAAGTAGTGGAGGTGGCGGCACAAGGCAGACAACGCAGACACAGTCTCCAGGGCGCAGGTGCAGCAAGCAGAGGAGGGAGAGGCACTGGGGGGAAGAAGGAGGGGAGGGGTGGAACAGGGACGAGGACGGTGATAGGGGAGGGACAGGAAAGTCCATTGCTTGCATCCGGGCCTATTCCAACCTAGCTACGAAGCACCCTGATGGCTTCGATATGCAGAGAAGCACTAGAAGGGATGGGACTATCAGCAAATTATTGGTTATCGGTTTTACCAGTATCGGATTAATTTGATATCAGATTTATCAGTATCGGTATATCGTTTTTTTTAACATTGCCAATTTTTTGGATCTTTTACATTGCGGCCATTTTTACAATGGCCGCAATGTTAAAGATCAAAAAAATCAGCGATGTCAAAAAACGATACATCTATACCGATATTATCAGTATTATCGGATTAATCTGATATCGCCAATTATCGGCATTATCGGATTAATCCGATAGTCCCATCCCCAGCTCTCCAGCTTAGAAAAGAGTCGACTGAGAGAGGATATGGCAGAAGCAGGTAAATAGGGAGCTGTTGTTTATCCCTTTTCAGAACATTACAACTAGGGGACACCCAATGAAATTACCTGGTAGCGGATTTAAAACAAACAAAAGGAAGTGTTTTCTCACCCAATGCCCAATAATCGGTGGAACTCATTGTCAGAGGATGTTCTGAAGGCCAATAGTACGTATAGCTAGGGTCAAAGATTTATGCCTTTTTATGTGCTTTTAGACTGTGAGCCACCCCGAGCCTTATGGGAAGGACACGGTCTCAAATGTGAATAAATAAATAAAATGAAATAAAAATGGATTGGATAAGTTCTCGGAGGATGGGTCCATAAATGGCTACGAGTCAAGTTAGTCAGAGGATGAAATTTTTGAGTGTCGGGAACTGAGAATGAGTGTCATGATGAAGCGGAGCACTCCATGATCTCTTGTACATTTTTCTGAATGAACTGAAGGTGGCCATTACATCTCTTCAACCACGCCTCCTCCAGCCTTTCCCTCCCTTTCTTACCTCTCTCCCCACAACACCAGTTAAGACAGAGAAAAATCCCCCCCCAAAAAAGCGAGGATTCAAGGCCTTCTTAAAAACACATGTTGTGCCAATGCAACTTTATTAATAAGCTGGTGACAAATGTTCCTTTGGCTGAGTTGTGGTTCTCCCAGGAAGATTAATCTGCAGATCACTAAGGTCTCCTTTTCTCACAGCATCTCAAAATTGAGTTGCCGCAGGAAGCGAACAATTCCCTTGTGGGACAGATCTCAAAAGCATACACACAGTAGCCTCCTGCGTTCTGACAAGGAGGGATGCTAGCAGGCCCTTGGCTGCCCCCTGTACAGAGAAAGAAAGGAGAGAAATATTCATTACAGTCGCAAAGGGTAGCGTCTGTATATTCAAACTTGGGCGGCTGTTGCAACTGGGCACGTAAACTAATAGTGAGAGAATAAGAACGTAGCAACTGCTGTTCTAGGTTAGACTAATGGACCACCCAGCCCAGCAACCTGTCTCTGATTGTTTCAGTGGACGTCCATACAAATGGGAGATATATAGACCAGTCCAGCCCACCACTCAGTCCAGCAGTCAAAGGCTACAGTCTTGGGGTGCCCTGTTTGTAATGGCGGCCTGATTCATTTTAGTTACTAAAGATACGGAAATGGATGAATAAGAAAACGATTGTCATTTGCTTTCATCCATTTTCATTTTAAAAATAAAATGTAATTAAAAAAATAAAATACAAATCGTTGCACATGCACCAAATGGCCACTGGGGGCGTTCTGAACACGCTCACCCCTTTCCAAAATGACACCAACGCTGACAGAGCCGTTTTGGGAAAGGGTGTGCATGTGCAGAGCGGTCCTGGCAGCCATTTTGTGCATGCTCTATGATTTTTTTAAAAAAAATTAAATTGAAAAATAAATAATTTTTTTACAAAATCACTGTCCGTGTGTAAAATGGTTGCCGGACCATTCTGCACATGCGTGCCCTTTTTCAAAATGGTGCCGGCAGTGTCAGTGCCCTTTTGGAAAAGGGAAGTCAGTCTGCACATGGCTGCCGGCACTATTTTGGAAAAGGGCTCTGCATGTGCAGAATGGCCTGGTGGCCATTTTATTTATTTATTTAATTAATTAATTAATTAAATTTAATAACTTGTATCCTGCTCCCTCCAGCCCTACGGCAGCTCGGGGCGGCTCACATAACATTTAAAACAATATATAAAAACAATACATAGAAGGGATTACTAAAACAATTAAACCAACAACAAAGAGGTAAAAACCACTGGTAAAAACCCACCCTTATTCCGCCCCTCCCCCAAAGGCCCGGACGAACAGCCAAGTCTTACAGGCCGGACGAGGAGCCAGGCGAGCTTCCTCTGGGAGGAAGTTCCACAGCCGTGGTGCGGCCACCGAGAACGCCCTCTCCATCGTGGCCCCCCGGTTCATCCGAAGGACCTCCAAGAAGGTGCCCCCAGTAGACCGCAGAGGTCGCTCCATGGACCAGGGAGTGAGGCGGTCTCTCAGATAGGCGGGGCCCAGACCGTGTAGTAGGGCTTTAAAAGTCAAAACCAGCACCTTGAATTGGGCCCGGAACGCTATAGGCAGCCAGTGCAGAGCCCGGAGCACTGGTATAACGTGCTCCCTACGGCCCATCCCTGTCAGGAGACGGGCTGCCCCATTCTGCACCAGCTGCAGCTTCTGAGTCCTCACCAAGGGCACCCCCACGCAGAGCATGCACAGTGATTTAAAAAAAAATATTAATTTAAAATAACGATCCCTCACCCCCAAGAACATGGTAGGGTTGTTTACAAACAAACCACCCTCCCGAACAATGGTTTTTTTGTAAACGAAAACAAAAACAGTAGGGGTGCCCTTTGCACTCCTCTGCTAGTGTGTAATCCCATACATTTGAGCTCAAACAAGTTCCCACCAAAACGGGGAACCCGTTGAATTTCTGGGAGCCGAATCAACTTGAAAATATCGGGATTATCATCGGAATGCAACATAAGTACTGGAAGGAAACGGAAGAGGAACTTGGAACGCTATCTCTCCCCCCCCCCCCAATTTTCAAAACCTTATGCTTATGCTCCATTGGGATCCTTAAAGTCAGGCCAAAACAATTCCTTGCAGGTCCCATCTGCGTCGCCAAAAGTGCCGGCATTCTTTGTGACTGCTCCACAGCTTTTGAACTCCCTTCCCTTAGAGGTGATGTAAGTTCTAGTCCAACCTGCCTGCATCAGGTGGCACTGGGGTCTCTGGGACCCCACTGCCACTCCTGGGCTCTCACAGACACTTCCTGCACCCCTCTCCCCAAACCATGAGGTCTGAGGCAGCTGCTTTGGCTGCCCCAGAGGCGTAGCTATAATACATACAGCAGTCAGCAGGTGTGGTTGTACTGGGGGCCCCATGGGCCTGGGGGCCCCACATGCATGTCAAGTGCATCTACACTCTGGAGTAGGGTGCCCAAGCAGGGGGTCCATGCCATCTTCTGCACCAGGGCCCGTTCCCACCTACCTTTGCCTCTGAGCTGTCCCTCCCCAAGGCCGGCCCCGGAGCCAGAATCGCCTTCCCTTTTCAAGAACACGTTCTTGGTCTGAATGCAGACAACACCCCCCCTGCATTGTTGTGGTTTATTCTTTCTCTGTTACCTGGAGGAGCCTGGCAGATGAGGACGACAACAGCAAACAGAAGGGAAAGGGTCCTCATGGCTGGAGATTAACTGGGATTCTGGTATCAGTCAGTGGAGATGAGCAGCAGCCAGGTAAAGGGAAATGGAGATTCTTGACTGGATCGAGGCTGAACCTGCCTGTATAGGGACCTGGGGGCTGTGAAATGTGGCAGGGCAGGAAACGCTGAAATAATCTGTAGCCAGTAAATTGCAGTCATGTAACAGGATCTTTCTCCGAGACCATCAGGGTTAATAGCTAAGAGGAACATTCCTGTACGGGGAATATTGTGTGTGTTCTTACCAGTGTAGCCTCCTGGCCCAGGGGGTTTAGCAGAAGCAGGGACTGAGCTGGCGCTCTCTGGAGCTAGCTGTGTGAGCCTCTATCCTCTGAGCTACTTTGTTTTAATGAATTCCTGGGATGGACAATCCATCACGTTCCTTGGTAATTTTTTCAATGGTTCGAACCTTAGTTATTCAGTTGGAAGAGACATCCATGGATATCTACTAGTGCTGCAACTCGGCCCTCGGTTTTCCTCGGAAAACACAAAGGACCAATGTATTTGCCTCAATTTGATGAGGTGCAAAGTTCTGAGGATGGGTTCTCGTAACTTCGGTCCTTGGAAAACCTCAGCCGAGGGCCCCTGCTCCCCCTTCCCTGGCCCCGGCTGGCTGGGAGAGCCAGTGTGGGGTAATGGATAAGGTATTGGTCCTGGAAAGTCAGGGTTCAAATCCTGTCCTTGCTATGAACTTACTGGGTGGTCTTGGGCAAATCACAACCTCTCCGCCTCAGTTTCCCATCTGTACAAAATGGGAATATGTGTCTGTCTTTCCCTGTGTTCCCCTTACCTTGGTCCATTTTTGATTGTAAGCCCACGGGGCAGGGACTTGTCTCTGAAAACCTGAGTGTAAAGCACTGCGCACGCCTAGTAGCGCTATAGAAATGATAAGTAGTAGTAGGGGGCCAGGGAAAGGGGGTGGAGGCCTAGCAGGGGTTCAGGGGTGGAGTGCTTATGGGGATAGGAGCCTAATGGGGACCATGGGGTAGAGTACTCACCCTCCGAAAGGGGTCTGGAAACAAATGACTTCCTCTGGGGCTGGGTGAGTTTAAAATAATAATAATAATAATAAATTAAGCAATTCATTAATTAATCACGCAATCAATCAATCAATCAATCAATCAATCAATTAACATTAAAATTGCCATTTGGCCCTTCTGAGCATGCGCAGACCTTTCCAAGATGGTGCTGGCAGAGTCTAGCAAGTTTAAATAATTAGATATTTAATTGCTGCCCAAGTGTTGTGGAACTCCCTCGCCCTGGAGGTCTGCCGGAGCCTGAGTCTATTCCGGAGGCGATGTGCGACCTTTCTTTTTAACCAAGCGTTTGGCAGGTGGGGCTAGGGATTGGGGGAGGGATATTTAAGATTAAAGGTAGGTTTTTTTTTTTTTTTAAAGGATTTAAATGTATGTTTAGGTGTTCTTATATTGTAGGTGGCTTAGAGCCTTAGAGGAAAGGTGGGGTATCAAATTTAAATAAATAAAATGTGTCATTTTTAACTGGGCTGCAGCTGGTGGTTTCTATCATGGTCTGATAAGTGCTTCCCTGAGGGAAGACTAAGCATCCAAGGGTCTCTCCTGGATTTTAGAACCAGCAGGATGAGGAAAACACTCAGCTTTTTCCATTGAATAAACACGTGCACACACACAACAGAGAAACATGTGCCTGCTGCCGGCTCCCGCACCTCACAACACACGAGCGAGACTGGCATCTGGTTTAACACACACTTTATTAGTTCTCTCTTCCGACGGCAGGTCTCTCCTCCTCTCCGTGTTTTTTCAGCACACCCGGCTCGCCGTCACATGCAGCAGCCCAGACCAAGGTCACATAAAAAGAGAGCGAGGTTCAAGCCGGAGGGACACAACCCAAGCCGCAAAAGAACGCACCGACCTCCATGCTGATGACAGGGACTCCGTCCTGACTGGCTGCCTCCTCCACCAAGGAAAATGATGGGTAAGGCAAGCTGAAGCCTGAGGAGAGAGTCTTTTCAAGCTCGGTTGCCTATACTGACGTGCCTAGGCCGTCATCCACCCGCCACTTGTGCCCTTTTCACACGGGCACCCCCCTCACACACGTGTGCAGTGCCCATGCGAACGCTGCAGGGGGGATGGATGGGCTCCTGTGGGAACACCATGGGGGTGTGTCTGGACGCTCCAAAGCTTCACCCGTCTCCACCCACCTCCGCCCATCACCGACACACGGAGCAAGGGGTTCCGTGTGTGGAGATGGGTGTGTGCCCGTGGGAATGGACGCACATCCATTACCTCACCCACCGCGGCCCGTTTGAAAAGGACCTTTATCCGGAGTAAGTGGTGGGTGGATCATGGCCCTTAATTAGTCATCTTAAGAAACAGGCACCTTAAGAACTGCAGCTGTTAGAAATCAAGTCACATGGTTCAATGGCTAAATGCAGAGTTAAAGGTGTAACGGAGAAACGTTTTCTTATGGACAATGTAGACTGAAAGGTCACCCGCCACCTGCCCACTTCACCTTGGATGAGCCAAAGTCAGATTCGGGGCAAGGAGTGACAGAAGGATCAGAGATAGTTTCTCTCCCCCCGCTCCCCCCTATACTCTGGCTCCTGACCCAGTTTCATGAATAAGCCTTGCCGCGGGTGACTGGAAGAGGCATGTCTGTCCCAGCAGACTCTGTGCGGAAATACAGCTATTTGGATTGGTATGAAGAAAACTAGAACTAGTCTCTTTAATTCTGTTAAAGAGAAGGAGCCGGTCAAGTCTTCACTGCTGCGATCAATGCAGCTTTTCCTGAATTTGGCACTTGACCAAATTTTTACAGAAGCTACCTCTGGCAGGGCACAATGACAGCTTGAGAGGAGAGCACTGCGAGCTCACCTATGTGTTTCCTGTAGCCCTCAGTGGTCTCTCATTATATCTGCATATTAGGAGCACTAAGGCACAGGCACATGCAGGAATAATTGTGGCTGGCCTTAGTTATTTTTCTGCACCCCCCACCCCCAAACTGCCCAGTACATCCTCCAAGGAGCTCTTCCTAGGTCCTATTCTGAGTCTTCCCTGGAGCTCAACAGGGTGCTGAGTGCCCAGGAGGTGAGAACTGGCACATAATACAGTGGCAACATACAATTTCTCGCAACTTCCAAAGGGTTGTTCCAAGCGTGGGGGCGTGCAGGCTTAAAAGAATTGGAGCCCAGGACTCTGACAGTAGCAGGAGCCTGGGAGTCTGGTTTGACAGCTTCAGGACTCAGAGGCAAGACAGTAACAGCCCAGGAGGAACTGGGGAATGCAGTGTGCCAGCCCATGGCTACAGCAGCAGCAGTGACCCCATTGCTTGGACAAATATTTCACTTGTCCAGTGAGGAAATGGGCCCTGAAGTTACAGCTTCTAGAACACAGATCCCTAATGGAAACCTCTTGGCACCATCCCAATAGCTAATAAATCACACACACACCCCGGCTTGTCTCTTTTAGATTGCAAGGCCATTGGGGCAGGGACCATGTCTCTTTCTTACAATTGTAAAGTGTCAGGTACATCCTGGTAAGTCCGCATCATACTCCTGCTTCAGCCTGACAGGCACTGCTGATCTGATATTATCCTAGCTACGTACAAGGACTTGCCATACATGGTGGGCCCCCAATACGGCTTGTAGCAGAAACGTAATGGGCGTGGCTCCCGTCACAAACCCACATAGCAAATACCTGAACCAGTAGCTACAGTAACATCTGACAACACCATTCTTAGTTATGGCTGGGACCTCATGGATGGACTTTAACAGCAATGGAGTACACACGTGGAGCTGATACCAAGCAATATCTGTTTATTTTTCAGTGGATTAATCAATCAGTCGTTTTACCATGTTACGATACTGCAGTGTACCATTTACCATTTAACCATTAACGTATTGCTGCTTAGCCATTTACCATATTGCTGCTTACCATTTCCCCATAATTCCTTTCCCCCTCTCCTCCTCCGGACCTGCGTGCGTACCAGTAGCGGTAATATTTGGTTATGCGGTAGCGCGGTAATAAGATTACGGAAATGGTAATATCCTAAACTGATTTATCACTGCTGTATTATCTGGTTAGTGGGATTGTTGGTTAGCCAGCCCGGTAACTGGTTAACACCGAACAATCTGGAATGGCGGATGTTAACAGCGAATAATAAACTCAGCCTTCGTTATGGCTGAAATGAAGATGATGTTTCATATTTGCCATGATAATTCAGAGATTGGTTCTCACAAGTGAATATATGCATTGGCCTGTGGCTTTGTTGCAAAATTCGTAACTTCATTTATTCAGCCTCCATCCATCAAGCACTTAGGCCGTTTTTAGACGAGCGTGCGGTGTGCTCGCGCGGGGTTTCAAAAACCCTGAGAGAAGAGATTAGCCAAGACGCCGCCGGCAATGGCTCACATGGCACGGCGACGCACATTCTTCTCAAGGCACGAACTGACCGGGAGTCTGATCGAGGTAGGTCAATCGCGGCTTGAAAAGAATGTGCGTTGCTGTGTCAGGCCCGCGATTGCCGGCGACGTCTCGTCTAACCTCTCCTCGCGGGGTTTTGGAAACCCCGCGCGAGCGCACCACGCGCTCGTCTAATACCGGCCTCACTCTGGAGTCGTCCCACTGGAGCCCTGTGGTTACTCTGGAGTAAGTGGCTGGTGGGCTGCATCCTTTCTCTTGGGTATTTGGTACTCTCTTCACATGGGCAGTACTATTGAATGCCATTGATATTACAGACTCCACAGCTTGCACATTGTCCACCCACACTGTGGGTGTTTTCACATGGATGTGGAGGTGCTCACCTGCGGAGTAGGTCCAGGAATGCACCTCTGTGTCTGCCCACTTGCAGCCCTGCCTGGGTCAGGTTTAAGGGACCCGGTGGCTGCCGCATCCCACGGTCCACCCATGAGGCGCACTCTCCCCCACACCATAGAGTTGTGGGTAGATCGCCCAATGTTCTAGGCTGCTGCCCACAACTATAACATTCTCTGGGTTAACCCCCAGGCAAGAGCAGAGCTGCAGTGACTGTCCACCAGGCAGATGGACAGAAGGCCTGCTTCTGGCCAATGCACTGGGTTTGAACTGCCTGCTCCGCTGGGGGTGCTCTCAGAGGTGGCTGGCCCCCAGGGATACTGGGGAAGGACCCCCCTCATGCTCAGGGCTCCCCAGCCTGCACCCATACATCCCATTTGTTGCCCCAAAAAACCCTCCCATAAATTCTTTTGGGTGGCCCACCCGGCTGCCAACACAGCAGCTCCGTGTGTTCCCTGCCAGCCACTCACACCTGCTCAGAAGCGCTGTGCGACCACCAAGGTTTTTGCAGATGCATCTTCAGTGCCAGCTGACACATACGCAGTGGAGAGCCACCCGAAGGGTAGTGAAGAGAGGCAGAGAGGAGTTGGGGTTGGCCTGGATGGACTGAGGATGAGGCGGGAGCGCTGCGCTGGAGGAGGAGCCGGGAGGAGCCAGACTGGATTGACCGCGGTGCGATGGAGTCAGTCTTGTGAGGGAATGACGTGACAGAGGAGACGGAGCTGCTGTGGCTGCATTGGCCTGCTGCCTGCGCCGATGAACACTGTGTGGTGGGTTACTCTTCAGGAGTGACCGCCCAAAACAAGAGGTGTGGTCAACAGCAGAGGCAAGGGCTCCAAATGAGAATTTGTCAGAGACAGGATGCTGGGCTCTATGGACCATTGGTCATCTGACCCAGTGTGGTACTATTTATGTTCTTATACAACACCCAAATAAGCGGATATGTGAATATTGTTGGGCTATTTGGAGGGCTATTCAAAATAATGACTAATATTCATGATTAGCCGAGTTGCGTCTGGTAGCCAGTGCCCTCCAGTCAATACTGCACAAAGCTCACAGCTGCGTAAGCTCTTTACTGGCAGGAGTTTCCAGTGAGAACCCCCAACAAAACACCAAGAATGCTGTTGCCGTCCAAACTGCATTCACAAAAGCCGCTCTAGAGCCTGACCACATTTCAAGATAAAGACAGACGAATGCAAACCTAGCAACCAAGTCCTGGGGCCCTTAGCCTGAGAAATCCCATATGCTATAGATACACATACAGAATATCTGTTTTGATTCAGGGCTAGTGGACTCACCATCACTGGAAATTTTTAAAGTGAGAGTGGACATCCCCATCTGTTGGGGATGTGGTTGTAGGCTGGGGTGTAGCTGCCATAGAACAAGGAAATCACTTGAGCCCAGACCCTGAACTCTGTGGGGGCCCTTTGAAAACAGCTTGAGTACTGCTAGGAAATGTTTAGAGGAGGAGGAACGGAGGCCAGCACTCTGCCCCTACCCCCTCTGAAAATTTCCTAGTGGTGCTCAGGCTAGGCCGAGCCAAGAAGAAAGTTTTCAGAACAGGTGGGAATGCTGGCCCCACCTCCGCCCACTCTGAAAACATCCTTACTTGTGTGGTTGCTTCTGGAGGCCTGGGGGTTCTGGGAGCATGGGCAGCACTTCTTTCATGGAGAATCCCTATCTCCTCACCCCACAGACCCCACGTCTTGCTGTAGCGGCGGACATAATCCTGGGCCCATCACAGCCTTGCAATGCCATTGGTTGTAGTAATCGTGCTTCCAAGCAAGGGGTTGGACTAAATGACCCTGGCCTGGAGGTTCCTTGCAACTCTTTGGGGACAATCCAGCAGGCCACGTACGTTGAGTCCGGCGCGCGGCAGCCAGCCAGAAGGTGCGCGCTCAGATGCACACACTGTACCGTGCGTGCAGCACAGCTGAGCAGGGCAAAAGTGCAACCCCTGCCTACAAGGCCTGCCGCGTGCATTCTGCCTGTTGCTCACCAGGGTCAGCGCACGTGGCCCGCTGGATTGTTCCCTGTGATTCTATGAGCGGTGTGGGGTGGTAATGACTGGAATTTTTGACCCCAAGCTGCGTCAAGTGCATCTCATAAGAACACCATCACCTAGACTTTTCACATGGTGCCATAAATACAGGGACCCCCCTGCCTTCATTGAACAGAGAGCCTGCGCATCACCCCGCTATCCCTATAGCGAGGCTGAGACCCCTGCAGCCAACTGTCAACCATGAAGAAGCTGTATCTTCTCTTGACTCTCGTGCTTTTCTCCCAGGCTGCTTCAGATGAGAGACAGTGGAGTCTCTAGGGAGTCTTATTAGTTCTTGTGTGGTGGTGTCAAGAGGCCTCAGTTAGGGATCTGTGCTTTAGAGGTCGTATCCGTAAGGTCTGTTCCCCCACTGGACAAGTGAGATATTTGTCCAAGCAATGGGGTCGGCGTTGCTGCCGTAGCCTTGGGCAGTCACACCGGCATTCTGCAGTTCCTCCTGGGTTGCTACTAGGGGTGTGAAGTTGGTTTTTGTTATTCCAATAATGAAAATGAATTTTTCGATTATTACAATAATGAAAATGAAAACAAAAATAACAAAATTAATAACAAAATTTCATTTTTCATTATCGGTGTCATTATTGGTATTGGTATCGGTGAGGGGGGCTTTGCACGTGTGTGGTGGGGGCTATAATGAGATGCAGTCTGCTGGCACTTCTGCTACTGGCACTTCTACTACACACATGCACACATAGAACCCCCTGCACACATGCTGATGAAAACGAAAACGAAAATAAAATTTTGTGCGATACCGACACCAATAACGAAAAACAAAATTTCATTATTAACGAAAACAAATAACGACAGTTTTTAATAACAAAAACAAAAAATGAAATTGAATAACGGCATGGGTCCCTGGTGCACACACCTCTACTTGCTACTGCCTTGCCTCCTGAAGCCACCGAACCAAACTCCTAGGCTGATGCTGCTACAGTGTGTCACGGGGTTGGGGCCCTCTCTCTTCCTTTAGGGGCTGTCCCCACTTTCCCACCAGGCCAGCCGCAACCCAGTTGCCTGTGCCCACATGGGTTTCCATGTGATCAGAAACCATCACTGCGAACAGGGAGCTTTCGGAGGTCCGCACCCCGGAAACGCGGCCGCCTCCCCTTGATCTCCCAGCCCAGCTGTAACTCAGAGAACCTTCTCTGGCCACCCGTAGCTTGGAAGATTTCACAGTGGGGTGTCTTATATGAAAAAGGTTTGTCTAGGCTCTCACCTAGATAGAGTGCCCCCTTAATGAACCCCCCCAAGGCCGAATAAACACACACACACGCTAGCCTTGGTTATAAAACATATATTGAGTACATACAAGTACAAGGCTACTGATTAGATAGTGCAAGTCAAAATCAAACATAAAGTACATGCATTCTAAAGTAAACTGAAGTTCCCTAACTGTCCCCTTACCCGGAGGCTTACTCCAGATTGGGTCCAACAGAGTCTTTCGCGGCTTTGATGTTTAAGCCGGGCAGAAGTCTTTTAGAGAATATGGAAGTCTTTAGTCCATGTCTGCTGCTTCCTCCTGCGGTCTGCCGGGGGTGCCCTCCTGGAGGTCCCCCGTGTTAAGCGGGGGGCCACGATGGAGTGAGCATTCTCGGTGGTAGGGCCGCGGCTGTGGAACTCCCTTCCGGAGGAAACTCGCCTGGCCCCAA
>QEPC01009864.1:1112018-1144730 GCA_003113815.1 Sphenodon punctatus | reverse complement strand
ACCAATACTGATAACGATAATGAAAATGATAACAAAATGAAAATGAAAACAACAATGTTGCTTATAACGATAATGAAAACAACATTTTTGAATAACAAAAACAAAAAACAAAAAACAAAAATGACATGGGGGCCTGGTGCAGGATAAGAAAGCTGCAAGAAGGAAAATTTAGAAGAAACCTCAGGATTTCCCATATATTATTGGAATGTCATCTTTACACCAAAGTGAGAGCTCAGTATTTAGATTGTTATTTAATTAAGTTTGCAGGGAGTTCTAGTGCCACTTTAATGTGATTTATATTTGAAGACATCGACCCATTGATAACACGGGCAGCGGTGGGGTTCCTTAGGGAAGTCTTTAATATCCGAAATAAATTCTTGAATTTTGTACATATGGAGGAGGATCCTGGTGGCTAGGTTCACTGATGACTATAAGTCAAATAATAGATTAGTCGAATGATTAGTATGCACTGACTTATGTTTATGTTACTGTATATAGATCATAGATATTTTAAATAATTTTAGTGCACGCCAACAAATTTAAGAAATTAAGATATTTAATTTTATTCTTATTGACCCGACAATGTTATTGATATTTTGTGAATTTTATAGCTGTAATATAGCTTTTTGCATTTTTTGGGTTTGTAATATAGTTTGTTGTATGATTTTAGAATTTTTATTATGCGATAACCTTTGGTTAAGCTATAAATAAAGACTTGAATTGAATTGAACCTTAGGGGGAAATTCCTGGCTATAAGGGCAGTCAGACAATGGAACGGGGCTCCCGAGAGAAGTTATGGATTCTGCATCATTGGAGGATTTTAAGAAGAGTTCCGCGGAGCCTGTGTCTGGGATGATCCTGCAAATCCCGCACCAAACAGGGGGCTGGACTTGATGGCCTTAGGTGTCCCTCTGAGCTGTATGACACTCACAGCCCATGGGTGGAATTCACTACACACACACACACACACACACACACACACACACACACAGATTCACTTCCATTCACATTCACCTGTGACATCCAAGAGCTACTTTGGACACTCGAAAGTGGTTCATTATCAATACGGAGGGGGGTATCAAGCATTATGTCCTGGGTTCTGTGCTACTTAACATTTTATTTAACATCTGTTGTGCAGTTCTGCATTTGGGGAATAAAAACCAAAGGCACAAGTATAAGATGGGGGATACCTGACCTGACAACAGCCCATGTGAAAAGGATCTAGGGGTTGTGGTTGATCACAAACTGAACATGAGTCAACACAGAATGTAGCTGCAAAAAAGGCGAATGCAATTTTAGGATGTGTTAACAGAACTGACATTGTCTCGAAGACAGTGGAGATAATGATTTCACTCTGTTAAACACTGGTCAGATCTCATCTGGGGTGCTGCGTCGTTTTAGTCAAGATAGACATTGAGAAATGGGAGCAGCTTCAGAGGAGGGCAACAAAGGGTGCATGAAAATCGTGGGGGGGTTGTATTCTCCCACGGCCATTCCTCTCCCATGACAAAGAAGGTGGCGCTGGGGATCACGGGATTGCAATGTCACATCTGCACGGGAAACTCCCACTAGAATTGGAACCAGGGCATGTTTAGATGTGCAGGATAAGCAATTCACAAGAGTCTCATGGGATTTGACAAATGCGCATTTGGAAACCCTTGATTTCTAGGGTTTACGGATGTGCATTAACACAGAGACATTTCTGTGAGACTCACGGGAGAGTCATTTATACGTGCAGGTAATTCGCTGGGTTTATTGCCCTCCTACGTGAGTAGTGTCTCGTCTAAAAATGCCCAAAGATGAAAAAGGGCATGGAAAGCAAGTTTTATGAGGAAAGGTTGAAGGAATTGGGTATGTTTAGCCTAGCAAAGAGAAGATTAAGTGGAGACCTGACAGCAGTCTTCAGCTATCGAAAGAAAAGGACAAAGGGCTGTTCTTCTTTGCTACAGAGGGCAGGGCTCAAATTACAGGGAGGCTAGATTTTGGTTAAATATCAGGAAAAACGTCCGAACGGTGAGAGATGTGCAGCAATGGAACAAGTTGCCTAGGGAGGCAGGCGGCTCTCCATTACTGGAGGTGGGACAGCCATCTGTCAGGGATGTTGTAGCTGTGGTCATCCTGTATCCTGGGTGACTCTTGGCCTCTCTTCCAACTCTGATTCTGTGACACCTCTTCAGAGCAGGGATGTGCAATTTGGTTTTGTTTTTTTAATTACTAAAACGAACAAAGCCACATTCATTTTAGTAATTAAAATATGACAACGAACAACCAAGGTAACAAAAACGGATGAAAACAGACCAAAAAAAGAGCATTGTGTTCATTGTAAAAATAAACAATAGTTGCGCACTCACAAATGGCTGTTGGGGCCGTTCTGCGCATGCGAACGCTTTCCCAAAATGGCACCGATGCTGCCGTTGCCATTTTGGGGAAAGAAGAATGATCCGGTGGCCATTTTGTGAATGCACCGTCGTTTTTTTTATTTTTAAAAAATATTTGAAATAAAATTAAACTAAATAAAAATGAAAAAAATTGAAGGCAAACAGTTTTGTTTATTAAACCCTCTGAAAACGAAAGTTTTTTTTGTAAATGAAAATAAAAACAAAAACGGAAATGAATGATTTGCCTGCTGCACGCATCCCTAGTAGGGCTAAAACGAGATTTCACCCTTCTTGAAAATCTCGTCGAGTATAGGCTTCTCGACAAGGTTTTGTCATCTCGAGATTCTCACAAGAGTCTTGCGCATGCGCAGACATAGCCACCACAGCTGTTTTGTTCATGCGCTGCCATTTTGCGCATGCACAGATCATTTGGGGGGCATTCTCGAGTTTCCGGTGAGAATCTCGAGTTTCTCATGAGAATCTCGCTGGGGCTGCATGATACTTGCGATATTCTCACGAGAATTAATGTCATTCTCATTTCAGCACTAATCCCTAGTTCATAGAACATACTTGCAAGAACATTAAACAAAATCCTAGATATCATTATTATCTGTTCAAGACCCACCTTTGTGAAATCTGTCTCACCTCTGTCTCACCGGCAGCAGGGTTTCAAGAAAGCACAGCTTCCAATCTTTGAGGTTCCACGAGGGCATGACACAGAGTAGCAGCGACCTTTAGACCTGGTACAACCACTATAACCCATCCGTGCTTCGGGGAATGCTGCAGACACAAAAAAGTGCATGTTTCTTAAGGCAGAGCTGTGTAAATGGGAGGGGAGGTTTCTGTCTGAGGGGCATTTCCCAGTCAGTGACTCCCTGCTGAGTCAGGCCAAACGATCTGTCTGTGCACAAGTGTGCTACACTTTGAATCCTACGGAGCCATGTCTCTGTGCACACTGACCATTAGTAAAGTTGGTCAGGGAATGTATCCCCTGAGTGTTAGGGAATGGATTACTCTGTTATGACCTGTTGGGCACGTCTGTGACGTGACTGAATGTGGCCTCTGTCAGAGACAGGACGCTGGGGTGGATCGACCATTGGTCTGACCCATTTTGGTACTTGTTATATATGTTCTGGGGCAGTAAATCCCTAACTCGCTTTACCCTTTGCATGCGTTCACACAAACAGAGGGTTTAAAGTGAGGACAAGGTGGGGTAATTTCCTCAGCAAAGAAGTGAAGTTAAACCAGGGGAAGGAGATTCTACTCTGGAGGAGATGAACGTCTAAACAGATTGGAGGAAATCTCCCCTGTTTATTTTTTCTCCCTCACAGTCCTTCCATTTCCCAGCACCCCCTCAGCACTTCCTTGTCTCCGTGCCCCTCACAGCCTGGCTGGACTCTGTGACTACCTGCCCCCCCCCCTTTCTGCGAGGGGAGTGCAGCCAGTCGTGTAGACTGCACTGCTGGACTGGTGATTTCCTGAAAGAACCTAATTGCTAGCTCAAAGACACTGGCCGTGGTATGTAGGGCAGAGGTAGCACATAGCTACAATGAATCATAACCTTCTTCAGCGGGACAGGAACTCTGTGATAATTTCCACTGCTCCCCCCCCCCACCGGTGCCCTCGTACGATTGGCTCTCGCAGCTGATTGGCTGCGAGAGCCCACGTGGGCACAAGACAGGGGGTGGAGCTAACTCAGCGGAGAGGAATGGCTCCAGCCTCACTCGCAGGCGGGAGCCCAACGTAGAAGCAGCACCCGCCCACCCTCCCCTAAGCACCGTGGACACTGACGGTTGTCATGTGGGATGGGAAGTTATTTTTGAGGGAACCCTAATCTGGCCATCATTAAGGTTTCCCAGTTTTTTCACCTTCCTCGCAGTGCTTAGTAATTGATGCAATTGGTTATCCCCACTGTTAGAGTCATGGGTGTGTTGTGCCTGCTCAGAAATCATGGCACTCTGGCAGGGGTCCAGTACTGAGGATTAAATCATAGGTTAAGCGTTGATAAGCACGAGTCATCTCCTTAAGAGATGGGGAGTTCACACCCACCGGAATAGCAGAGGTATGGTAACCGGTGGGGTGGAATCCCTGGGAGGGGGGGGGTCAGTGAGGGTGGTAGGGAGACGTGTGGTCCCCCGCCTGCAGACCCATTCCTCCTTACTCAGCTCTGGAAGGAGTTTGGTCCTCCTTGCATGCGGCAAGTGCCACGATGAGGGAGAGACGTTGTTTGGTTTGAGGGGTGGTAATCAATGGACATCAAAACCACCCCTGTTTGGTTGATGTTAGGATGATGCTCAAGTACTGGACCCACATCGCTCTAGGCGATTTCCCCCACCTGACTGCAATTCATAATTTGGTTTAATAAAGAGTGCGGCCGTTTAAACCAAACACTTTGTGTGTCCTGTCTCCTTTCGGTGCGTCGGCAACAAGAATGTTGTGAAGTTAGACACTTTTAAGATAAGGACTAGGGTACATTGTCTCTATGCGGTCGCCGTCATACAGCCTCCAATCTAGCCAGAAGAGGAAGAAAACATCTATCAATTAAAGATATTGTTTGTACGGTGAATATGCACAAACTACATCAAAAACATTTCTCTGCAGGTGCACCCGGAGGTAGGGGGGCAGGCCGCCCCGGAGGAGACAACCGGTCAGGGGATGGAGGCACCCCGGAAATGGGTACGGAGAGTGAGGGGGGTCCTCCCTGTGCTCCTGGTGCCGGTTGCGGGTGCCTGCCGTCTGGTGTATAACTCCAGACGGCCCCCCCCCCAGGGTGCACCTGCGGGGGGGGGCTCGTGTCCCGGGCCCGCCTTAGCCCATCAGTGCGGTCCACAGCTCGTTGCCAACTGTCAACACCTCCCTGCTATCAGCGTGTGCTGGCCATTCCCTGCACTGGGTTCCTGCAGCTGTGCTGGATCCGCTCCCCACGCATCGCTCACTAGCGGTCCCTTGGTGCAGCTTGCGGGCTTATCACGTGTCCTTGGAGCTCCCCTGCCTCCCTCTCCAGCCCTCATGGGATCGTGGGCCCCCTCATTCTGTGCTGTTCAGACCCTTTGGCTGCTGGACCATGGACGGCAGTGCTGCCCCAGGGCTCCCGCGCCCCGGATCACCCCCCATTGCTGGACTGTCCGTGAGATCATGGCGCTATGTCTCACGGACCATGGGCTGCTGTTGAGATGGCTGCGAGTCCTGGGGGGTCTGGACGGGATTGCCCTTGGGTGGTTCCGCTCATTCCTCTCAGGGAGAAGCCAGAGGGTTGTGCTGGGGGCTGAAACATCTAGCCCCTGGGCCCTGGACTGTGGCATTCCGCAAGGTCCAATCCTGGCTCCATTATTGTTTAATGTGTATATGCAGTCCTTGGGGGAGATCATGAGGGGGTTTGGGGTACGTTCTCACCAATATGCTGATGACACTCAGCTGTACCTCTCATTTTCAACTGACCCAGGTCCTGCCGTCTCTGTACTTTCCCAATGTTTGGAGGCCGTAGCGGATTGGATGCAGCAGAGCAGACTGAAGCTTAATCCCGATAAGACGGAGGTGATGATGATGGGTAGGGTGACGGAGGTATTGGGTTCCCTCGTAGAGGGAGTCCATCCTCCGGTAGCCCAGAGGTTCAGAGTCTTGGGGTGTTATTGGATTCGGGCCTTGCCTGGATCAACAGGTGGAGGCGGTGGCTAAAGCCGCTTTCTGCCATTTGTATCTGGTGCAGAGGCTGTGCCTGAATATCTCCAGGCCCAACCTGGCCACCCTCATTCATGCCTTCATCACCTGGAGGCTAGACTACTGCAACGCGCTCTACGTGGGGCTTCCCTTGATGCTGGTGTGTAAATAACACACTTTTCAACTCTTAGGAATTCTCTCTGGAACCCATAAAGCTCACCGAGCTTGCAAACATTTTGAAAACTAGAAAGCAACATGTTTTGAAAAGTGTTGAAAACTCAACACTCTAATAGCAAACCAGAGGATTGTGAGGATTGTGGAATGACACATTATATCCACAAAGTATCCACCACTCATCTTGTGAAACATTTTGACTCCTTCCTTCATCCTTAGGACACACATCCCCCATCCCGCAAGCTCGCACTTCTATGGCTGCCTTGTGTTACATGTCTTACCTTGGACATCATCATCAGCTACAGCATCCAAGAAAGCTGCTTCATCCTGGGTCTCTGCCTGTTCTTCCTGATTCACAAACTCATCCTCCGCCTGCACCTGGAAGACCAAGAAGGCAAGAGCAAAGAGAAGGTAAAGGAACTTCATGGCTGGAGCTTGGCTGGGATCTCGGTGTCTCTGGAGAGAGGAGTCACAAAGACAGATCAAGATTGTGATGCTGTGAAGGAGGACAGACTGGTATTTATACAGAGTGTCCCAAGAGGAGGGCAGGCAGGTGACAACGTGGCCTTTGGGTTTATGGCTTTAAATTTGCCCCCAGATCCTTTTGATGTTGCTTTGTGCTCTTCCCCAAATTCATTTCTGTTTACTCTGCCCTCACTGTTGATAACACTCCTCACTCCCCATCTGCTGGGATGTTTGGCTACACATCTGAGGGCCGCTGAAATACTATCAGGACAAAGTCACCAAACTCTTGTCTTCCAGATGTCACCTTTGCCTTTCTCCCCACAAACAGCTTGGCCCTGGTGAAAAAGAAGCTGCCATTTGTCTGATCTTCCTTTAGAAGAGGTTTATTGAGATTTTAGCTTGGTATTATTATCATTATTATTATTATTAAGGGTATACATAAGGTACACCATTCATTTTTGTTTTTGTTTCATGAAAATGATTTGTTTTTGGAGGTTTTCATAGAAAACCCATTCCTTTTCCCCAGTGCATCCCATCAGCGCCGTTCTGCATACGTGCGGCCCTTTCATTTTTATCACTGGGCATGTGCAAAATGGCTTCCGGGACCATTCTGGGCGTGCGCACCATTTTCCCAAAATGGCGTCAGCAGCACAGATGCCATTTTGGAAAAGGGCAGCCCGGTTGGCACATGCGCACAATGGTGGAGCATTTCCAAAATGGACAAAATGGGCCCTTTGGGAAAGGGTCGCACGTGTGTAAATGGGTCCCAGGGGCCACTTTGCACATCCACAGGGGGTTTGATATAGATGTATAGTTTATTTTTTATTTTTAAACAAAAACAAATGAAAGCAAATGACAAGCATTTGCTTATTCACCCATTTTTGTATGAATGGGGGGGGGGTTCCATTCATTGTTGTAAGTAAGAGAAAACAATACGAATGCACACACACCCTAATTATTATTTTTTCTTAAGTATTTATATCACGCTGGCTGAGGGCAGAGCTGTAACTGGTACTGCAGGTGCACCAGGGCCACACGCCTGGGGCCCCCCCACACATGTAGAATAACCTGCACCTTGCAGTGGAGGGCCCTAGTAGGGGACCCATTCCATCACCCCCCTCCCCCCGGTCCATTCCCACCTAGCAGTAGCCAGGTCCCTGGCACCACCAATGCATCTGGCACTGAACCATCATTAGTTAGAGACAGATTCCTGCCCCAAAGGGCTTCCAATCTGGGAGAGACAAGGAGGGAGAGACAGGGACACATTCATGAAGTTGAGAAGTCGCAGGTGCCCGTGCTTAGCTTAGTTATGGGGGGAAAGGAGGCCCTGAACGAAAGGCAGGACAGGAAGCACCAGTGATCAGTCTATAGGGATGAGAAGCTAGGGAAAGCCGGACAGAAGAGGTAGGTTTTTAGGAGGGATTTAATGATAGGGGGAGAGGGGGCAGAGCATATTTATTCTGACTGATATCCCACGCTTCTCCAAAGGCTCAGAGCGTTTAACAACATATAAAATACAAAGATAAAAACCATAAAACTGGGCATAAAAGATCCATAAAATAAATCCCAAACCACCATGGCCCCTTTTCAGTGGGTCGTGGCTGGGGAGGCAGTCCGTGGGCACACCGCTGCAGGGGTGGGGGTGGGGGTCGGTGCACACAGACGTACACTTATTCCCCCCCCCCCAATCCCCACACATGCCCCCGCACGGAGCAACCGGAGGTTTCAGCAGTTGCTCCATTCGGGGGCGATGGGTGGAAGTGGGTGGAGGTGCGTGTTACGCAGAAGCACGCCCACCCGCCTGCTGTCACTTTCAAACGGGACACACCCACTCATGTCCACTGCATGGGCATGCCTGAGTGCATCTCATGTAAAAAGGGCCTATGTGTTCAGGCAGGAAGTTCCAGGCCTACGGGGCAGCATGGGAGAGGGGACACGATGATTCGGGGAGCAGGAGAATCTGGAGTGGGTGAGAGGAGGGCAGAGAAGAAGTGAAGTTCCTGGGTGGGAACATAGTGGGAAATGAGGAGATAAAGGTAGGGAGGAGCAAGGCCAGGATGAGCCTTGAAGGTGAAGGAAATGGAGCCAGTGGAGGGAGCAGGGAAGAGGATGAATAGGGGTGTGCAATTTCTTTGAGTTCAATTAGTAACGAAAACAATTTTTTCTACATTTCTTTTAGTTACTAATTTAACAAAAACAAATGTATGTTTTAAACAAAATTTTAAACAAGCAAAATTTGTTTTAAAAATATGTTTTTATTTTGCCCCCCTTGGACTCTATAGAGGCTGCCTCCTATGAGCCTGAGAAGTACTCCAGGGAAGGCAGAGAGGAGTGGGGGAGAAATCAAGGGACATGATTGACGTCCCCGCGCCGCTGGACAGCCGACATTGGGAACACATCAGGGAGCACCGTGACGGACACAGAGAACCCCGGGATAGGTTTTTCTTCAGTGCTCCCAGCAACTTGGCAGTGCCAATCAGGGAAGAATGGGTGGGGGGAGTATTGGGGAGCATATGGTGTCTTGTGGGGGAAATGCAGGTCACATGCCCCCCAATTTCCTAAAGTTCTGTAGAAGTCCTTCCCAGCCACCATGCCTGTTGTCATCTTCCCCCCCCCCCCCCACACATACACACTATTGACAGTTACAGTCACCTATGTATGTAACCCCCTGGGAGTGCCTGCCAGTGCCTGTTGCTTTTGTGCCTGCCTGCCTGCCTGCCACTCTCTCTCTCATATTCTGCCACCCCAGGGCACTTGTTGCAAGTTGAAACCCTGTTATACTTGGGGCACCAATGCCAGTGCCTGCTGCTTCTCCCCCCACCTGCTACCTACCAGTCTCTCTCTTGCACACTTTATTGAGCTCTGATAATGAGAAGGAAAAGTGGGGGGTGGGGGGAAATGCAGCAAAGTCCAAACAAGAAGTCATGTGGGACCCAATGCCCATGGAGACACTCCAGGCTTCAGGTCCACCACTCTCTATGGCAGTGGGTTTCAACTTGTGATCTGCAGACCCCTGCCAGTGCCTGCTGCTCCTATGCCTACCTCCTGTGTGCCAGTCTTTCTAGGGTATTCAACCACCCTGGGGCACTCTCTGTAGGTTTGAGGATGGGAAGTTGTCAGACCGGCCAAGTAAAACTGCTATTTAAACCAATCACTTGAAAAGTGATTCCCATTGAAAATAATGGGGAAACAATTTAATAACTAAAATGAATAAGTTACAAACCAAACAAATACAAACTAACTTTTTCAGAAGAAAAAAGAATGATAACAAAACTGGTCCCTTCTGCACACCCCTAATGAATATGATAAAAGCAGAGAGTGAGGTGGATGTCCTTGGCAGAAACATGTTGAGGGTCTAGGTAAGAACAGGGGAGGCCAGCGAGAAAGAGGTTGTAGTATTCAAGGTGAGAGATGACTAGGACATGGTTCTGTGGCTTAGAGTTTTGGAAACGGGGGCAGTACTAAGAAAGGGCCAGCTTTTAGCAATGTTATGCAGAGAGAAGTGACAGGCTTTAGCAACAGACTGGATGTGAGGCTTAGAGAAGAGGGAGGAATCAAAGATGAACCGCAGGCTACATGCCCGGGGGACGGGATGGATGGTGATTAGATCTACAACCAGGCATCCGAAGATTCTGGCACTCCCAACAAATATAGGGTGGACAAATCGACCTGGCCATGTTTGGGCAGAAGTGCCCCGGGCCAGATCCTGTCACTTTGAAAGGTTGCTTCCCCCTCACCGTGTCTTGACTGTGAGGAACTGTAGGAGGGGGGAGCGCCGGTCGGCCATTGAAATTGACACACCCTGGCTAGAGTACTGCTCAGCCAAACTCTGCAGTGCTCCTGGCTTGGGGTTGTCCGTTTCAAAGGGTAATGCTTGCATTTTCAGGCACTGTGCACCTGATTGGCCCTTGGATAGTCCATTGGTTGCCCGAAAATGCCACGGGTACTAATTGTAGTGCCCATTGCAGCATGTGACACCTTTAGTGGAAATTGAGAGGGAAGTGGGAGGGGAAGTTTTCGGGGGGCAGTGGGAGATGAGGAGTTCATCTTGGACATATAGAACTTGAGCTGATGGTGAAACCAGTGCTTAATTTGTATAAAATGAATTGCCATAGGGCAAGCCTGCCCCCCACCTCCCCTGATCCAGAAGCTACGCCTCTTGCCTCAGAGCTTGTCAGAGCAGGGACATGAACTCTAGTGTCCAGCTTCCAGTTAGCAACTCAGTCACTGGACTAACCCACCTCTCTACAGCTGAATAGAAAATAGGAGTTCTTGGGATTTGACCAGCACGGGAGTGGGGGGGGGGGGAGGTGAAGGGGATAGAGCAGGAATTTCACCAATGAAAGACAAATAAACCATCCACGTTTCTTCTGGCTTTCATTTCCAACCCCCAAATGGCCAAAATAAGCCTTTTCCTGGTCTTTCACATTTCAGGGGGTGCACTCCCACTGGGAATATTTCCCAGGACCCAGGCCCACCCCCCCACCCCCATTTAATTTAATTGCCAGAGCTGAGCCCTGGTAGGCTCTTTGGCAAAAACAGCTCCATGTTCCTACCCTGGTACTGGTCTCTTGTATACATATATGCTCCTGTGATTAGGGTGGGAAGCCCTGTAGGTGAGCACATGTGGATGACTTTGCCCTTCAGGAGGAATCCCACAGCAGACATTTGTGGCTTGTGAGTCATCGGCTCACATGTTCCAGATACCTCATCCGGATTGGACAAGCCCCCTGGCAATGGACCAATCCATGCAAAGTTAGCCAGGTAACAAAAGCTGTGCCAAGGGCATATGTTTGCTCTCTCCTCTGGACTGCGGTCAGGGCACAGCTCTGGAACTAAGTACAGCGCCCCATGTGACTAAAATCACTTTGCCTTACCATGTGGAGAATGAACCTGTGAGTAAAGATCTATATGCCTGCCTAACTTTCAACCAGGGACAGTCTAGGCCTCCTGTGATCCCAATGGGCCACTGAGCCCAAAACCTGACTCTGAACTGCTCAAGACTGTATTCTACCCTTTCCTACCCATTCTGTCCCCCCTCTTGTTCAATGTGTATATTCAGCAACTGGGTGAGGTCTTTCAGAAGTTTGGAGTAAGGTGCTATGAGTATGCTGATGACACCCAGCTCTACCTCTCTTTTTCATCCAACCCAGATTCTGCAGTATTGGTGCTCACCCACTGCCTGGCTGCAGTGGGCGACTGAATTGACTGAAGCTGATGATGGTTGGTCGGTCTTGTGCTCTGGGGGGGGTTGGGACTCCTGTTATTGATGGGGTCCGGCCTCCTCTGGTTGAGTGGTTTCACAGCCTTGGAGTGCTTCTGGACCCCTTGCTGTACCTGGATTACCAGGTTGCAGCGGTGGTTAGGAGCTCTTTTCACCAACTTTTGTGAGAAGACTGTGTCCTTTTCTTTTGGACGCGGGTCTGGCCACTGTAACTCATGCTTTCATCACCTTGAGGCTAGACTACTGCAGTGCACTCTACATGGAGCTGCCCTTGATGATGGGTCGGAAGCTGCAGTTGGTGCAGAATGCGTCGGCTCGCCTCCTCACAGGGATGGGTTTCTGCAAGCACATAACACCGGTGGTCCGTTCACTGCACTGGCTGCTGATAGTCTTCCAGGCCCAATTCAAGGTGCTGGTGATGACTTTTAAAGCCCTAAATGGCTGGAACCCTATTTATCTGAGGGATCACCTGACTCCCCGTGTCCTGTCACAGCCTCTGCAATCGGCTGGGGGTGCCCTCCTGGAAACTTTGGTTTTTCGCCAGGTCTCACTATGAGAAGGGTGTTCTTGACCATCGCAGCTGTGCTGCACTCCCTCACGCAGGTCCACCTGTGCTCAAGCCAGACGGCTTTCTGGAGGCAGTGTAAGACTCTTTTGTTCCATTGGGCTTGTGACAGCGGGGACTGAATTGCAGGGGCCAGGAAGAGTTAGCTAAGGAGGAGGTTGGTTGAGGTTGGGGAATTCTATGGCGATGAGATTTCAGGGGGGGGGGTGTTGTGGGATGTTTTTATATTTATATTTGTTTTTAGGACTTTTTGTAAGCTGCCCTGAGCTGCTGTGCAGGAAGAGTAGGATAAAAATCAAAATAAAATACATACATACATACTTACCTGTCTGTACTGGTTTTGTTCCCAAACAGTAAAAACTGGTTTTGTTCCCAAACAGTGTCTGGGTGGTGGCAGTGATACCCAGGTTTTGGGGGGTTGCAGCAGGTGGGGAACCTGTTAGGTTCTCTACCCTGTTGGGTGAGAATATTGGCCCGGCTCAGTGAGGTGGGTGGCTCAGCTGAACACAACCCCTACTGGGCCACCATAGCTCCCCACCCCCAATTTAAGCCCTGTGTGGTACGTGTCCCCTTGATTTTCAGATGTCCTTTAGAACCCTATAGAACAGGTGCACAAAACCTATAGAACCCCTGCCCGGTCATTACTGCTGTGGCTCCCCCCACGGTCAACAGTTACAGAGGTCACCTATGCCGTCAATTCATCTTTCCCACCAGCGCGGTGGCCCCAGCTCCCCTGCCACCCCCGTTCTTGATCTTCCTGCCCCATGTCCCTGCCCCCCTTGCTCCAGGGTAAAGCCGTAGCTCTCCTAACTCACACAATCTGACCTTTGAGCCAGTGGGTCCCCACTCTGCCACCTAGTGCAGCAAAATACCTACGGCTGCTTTGAAGTCTCTTTGATATGACTCTGATCTAGGCTCAGCTCTGAGCAGAAGCTCCTTTGTATGTTTTATGTGACATAGGTTGCTGATAAGCCTGCCTGCCCCACTATCTGCTTGATGAGGTGTTGTTAACAATAGAAAAGGAACAGCTGGGGGACTGGCTGTCTCCTTCCAATCAGAACAGAGGATGAAGGACCTCTTTGCAAATGGAACCTGCAGGCATTGTGATTCCTGGGCCAAGATGGTGCCTCACCTCACCCCAAGTCCTCCCATCTCTCTCAGTGACTTATATCCCTCCATTACTCCAAAGCCTGAGCATCTCAAACATCAACTCTCCTCCCAGAGCCGCTGCCCCAGAACTGATCTTCCTTGCCATGAAAGGGAATCTGACATAACCTGAAGGCAATACCCACAATTGTGAGTGCTGTGTCAGGTGTCCAGCCTGGCACCTGGGCGCCAGTTGGGTACCCAAATACCTGGAGAATTAGTTTTTGCCATTATCAACGTACCAATTACCCATTTACCGATCGATAAATCAGTATGGGGATAATAGTGAAAAATGGGAGAGTAACTTGAATGATTGGTACCGGATGTCGGTATTCCGGGCCCGGATGTCGGTAAAACAGGACATTGAGTAGAGCCAATGATGGCAGGTCAAGTCAAGTACTGGAAATTCAATAGGTTTGCCGGGTTTTTTGTGGGCACTTGTTTCAGCTCTGGCATCTGTACAAACCTTTACAAAATCTACCCAGGAACAACAATTTATAGCTTTGCCTGATGCCAAGATCAGGGGACCTAACATAGACCAGCTTCATGGCTCATTACAACTGTCTCTAGCCCAGTTTCTGTTTATTACCCCCTTATTGACAGATAGTTTATTTAATGTACAGAGACAGACAGGGCCGGCCTCAGAATTTGTGGGGCCCAGGGCAAAGATCAAATATGGGGCCCCTGGTGGCCCTTCCCCATGGCATCATCCCCTCAAGGCCACCTTCCATGAGGCCCTAGAGGTGGTTGCATTTGAGGCCCCACAGGGAGGGAGTGGGGGTCCTGCAGGCTCTGATGAAAATGGGGGCCACTGTGAAGCTACTGGAAGTAGGTGGTTGCCCTGGAATAAGGTGAGCCCACTCATTAGAAAGGGGAGACTTGCTGTCCAGGGAACTGGCCTTCTTGTGGTGGCACCAACGGGCCTGGTTCTCGATCTTGGCAGGGAGCTCTAGCACGGTCTGCAAGTCTTGGCCCATGAAGTCAGAGCAACTCCCATTACCAACCCCCACAGCTCAGGGCTTGCTGTTCAGGAGGGTGTGGGGGAGCACAGTACCCCACTTCCTGCAAATCAGTTGCTCGTCTGGGAGCCGTTCCCCCACCTCACCCCACCACCTGAAATGAGTTGGGACTTGCAATGGGGTCGGGGGCAGGCAGAGTGCCGAAAGGTCACTCCTCACTGAGAGTAACTAAAAACGCCTCAGGCCAGCACTGCTAATATGCTAATTAATTACTGAGCTAGATGGCCTTCAGACCCAGTTGAGGCTTGAACCCAGCCAGTACAGTACGTACACCCCACACTGGAAGGAACCACGTATATTTTTTCCCCAAACGTGAGCCGAGCCAAGAAGATCAGAAGTAACCGAACTCCAAACTTCAATCGAACCCTTCAAACAAACCAGTCTGAACTGACTGAATGACTCCGCCCCTCTCTGCCAAGGAAATCTCTGTGAACTAAGGGGGAGAATTTCGGACCCCAGTTCCTGGCTATAGAAAGAAACCCCTGGGGACTCTCTGACCACATGGGGAGGGAGGAAGAGACTTAACCCTTAAAAATACTGAGCCCCTGCTTTTGAGCCATGCTAGAATTTCCAGGGACCTGTGCAGGCCCGGCCTTACCACAGGGCAACTTGGGGCAAGCCTCGAAGACAAATCTAATCCCAGTTGTTCTCTGTGTCCATCCCGGTGCTGCTGTCTGATGTGTTTCCAATG
Organism: Sphenodon punctatus; assembly: GCA_003113815.1. Lineage (NCBI taxonomy): Eukaryota > Metazoa > Chordata > Lepidosauria > Sphenodontia > Sphenodontidae > Sphenodon > Sphenodon punctatus. The sequence continues at coordinate 1,129,411 of QEPC01009864.1, read as the reverse complement.
GCAATCATGTCTCTTGACTTCTCTCCCCCTTCCCTTCCCCTCTCCCTTCCCTGGAGCGCTTTGCAGTCTCAGAGGAAGCAGCCTGGGGAGAGTTCCGGGGGGGGGGAAATAAAAACATATTTCAGTTGAATATACATTTGTTTTAGTTAAATTAGTAACTGAAATGAATGTAGAAATATTTGTGTTCGTTACCAATTTAACTAAAATGAATTGCACGCCCCTTGCTGGCTGAGGCCATTGACCAGACAGCTCCCAAGTGTCTGCTCCCTCACCTTCAGCACCACAGGGCCCTTGGTTTACTGAGGTGCTGCGGTTGCTGAAGCCAGACGGGCAGTGCTTGGAGCGATGGTGGCATTGTTCTCAGGCTGAAGCCGACCGGTTGAGTCATAGAGCTAGTTTGAGAGCGTATGCAGTGGCTGTGTGAGCAGCAGAGAAGGATTTCTTTGCTGTCCTCATTGCATCAGCAAAGTCTCGTGCAGCGGAGCTTTTCCGGGTGGTCAGGGAGTTGGTCGGTTCGGTCTCCCTCCGCCTGGACCTAGAATCTTCCAGTCCTCGCTGTGACATGTTTGTTGATTACTTTGCTGATAAAATCACCCCGATTTGTACCCCCCACCTTTTGGGGAGTCCTTGCAAGACACACAGTTCTCTGCAGTTCTGCCTACGGAGAGCGACTCTAGGGCGACTGACCTCAACAAGAGGGATGCCGGGGGAGCTGTGGGCGAAGAGCCAGAGTTGTGTTGGGGGTTCACATATCCAGGAAGGTGTGAATCCCTCTAGTTTCCTGGTTCCCGGTGGTGGCAGCGATTTTTAGACGTAACCCAGTAAGGCGGGTGGCTTTGCTGTATAGCGCCCCCTACTGCGTTTTGTCACATGTGGTGGCAGTGGTGGTCGAATCCACAAATGGCCAGGCTTAATTCGCACAGATAGGATATCTGCATTTCCCAAGCAGTTTTTTTTTTGTGGCACACAAGGCAAGGGAGATTTTCAAAGACAAACTGGAAGCAACTGAGTCCTTTTAATTTGGCTGCGGGTCAATTTGACAGGGCTTAGAGAAATGGCAGAGCGGTACAACAACATGACTAAGGAGGAGAGAGAGGAGGAGTGCAAGAGGAGAAAGATTGACTTCTCTGGCATGAATAAGGCTGCTACAGTCAAGGCCCTGGTAGAATGGGATGGAACTCAGGATCCCGTGCTGGCAAGCTCGAGTGGCCAGGGCAAGAATGCTGAGGCTGACTGTCCCTCAAGCCCCTCCAGGTGAACCCAAGAGCAGTAGGAGCTGATCCGTGAACAGAACCGCCTCAGGGAGAGGGAGCTGGAGAACCATGCAGAACAACGCAAGCACCAGGCAGAACAACGCAAACACAAAGAGGAACAATGCAAGTACGAATGTGAGGAGAGAGAGGAACAACGCAAGCACGAATGTGAGGAGAGAGAGAAACAATGCAAGTACGAATGTGAGGAGAGAGAGGAACAAGGCAAGCACAAATGTGAGGAGTGAGAGAAACAACGCAAACACGAACGTGAGGAGAGAGAGGAACAAGGCAAGCACAAATGTGAGGAGTGAGAGGAACGACGCAAACACGAACGTGAGGAGCGAGAGGAACAATGCAAGCACAAATGTGAGGAGAGAGAGGAACAACGCAAACACGAATGTGAGGAGTGAGAGGAACGACGCAAACACGAACGTGAGGAGCGAGAGGAACAAGGCAAGCACGAATGTGAAGAGAGAGAGGAACAATGCAAACACGAATGTGAGGAGTGCGAGGAACAAAGCAAACACGAATGTGAGGAGTGAGAGGAACAAGGCAAGCACGAATGTGAAGAGAGAGAGGAACAATGCAAACACGAATGTGAGGAGTGCGAGGAACAAAGCAAACACGAATGTGAGGAGTGAGAGGAACAAGGCAAGCACGAATGTGAAGAGAGAGAGGAACAATGCAAACACGAATGTGAGGAGTGCGAGGAACAAAGCAAACACGAATGTGAGGAGTGAGAGGAACAAGGCAAGCACGAATGTGAAGAGAGAGAGGAACAATGCAAACACGAATGTGAGGAGTGCGAGGAACAAAGCAAACACGAATGTGAGGAGTGAGAGGAACAAGGCAAGCACGAATGTGAAGAGAGAGAGGAACAATGCAAACACGAATGTGAGGAGTGCGAGGAACAAAGCAAACACGAATGTGAGGAGTGAGAGGAACAACGCAAACACGAATGTGAGGAGAGAGAGGAACAAGGCAAGTATGAATGTGAGGAGTGAGAGGAACAAGGCAAGTATGAATGTGAGGAGTGAGAGGAACAACACAAGCATGAATGTGAGGAGTGAGAGGAACGACGCAAACACGAACGTGAGGAGCGAGAGGAACGACGCAAACATGAATGTGAGGAGAGAGAGGAACAAGGCAAGTACGAATGTGAGGCGTGAGAGGAACGACGCAAACACGAATGTGAGGAGTGCGAGGAACAAAGCAAACACGAATGTGAGGAGTGAGAGGAACAACACAAGCATGAATGTGAGGAGTGAGAGGAACGACGCAAACACGAACGTGAGGAGCGAGAGGAACGACGCAAACATGAATGTGAGGAGAGAGAGGAACAAGGCAAGTACGAATGTGAGGCGTGAGAGGAACGACGCAAACACGAATGTGAGGAGTGCGAGGAACAAAGCAAACACGAATGTGAGGAGTGAGAGGAACAACACAAGCATGAATGTGAGGAGTGAGAGGAACGACGCAAACACGAACGTGAGGAGCGAGAGGAAAGACAGAAGGAGAGAGGGGCCCAGGAAGCCCAGCGCATACATTAGGCGGAGTTGTTACGAATGAAACAGGGAGCCCCCCACAAACTGACCCCCAAGAACTTCACCCCCTTCAAAGAGGGGGAGGACCCAGAGGTGTTCCTGAGCATCTTTGAGAAACAGGCTCGTAGGTGGGAACTGGGGGAGGGGGAGTTTATGAGATATATGGCTGGGTTGGTAACGGGAACGATGTCTTCTGTGTTAGATGATTTGCCCATTGAATCTGCTAACAATTACCCGCTTTTAAAGAAGCGGTGCTCAAGCACTATAGACTGGGGCCAGACCACTTCAGAAAGTGATTCCGCACACTGGCACCCCAGCAAGGGCAATCTCTGGTCGAGTTTGGGGCCCAGTTGAGGGAGGCCTCTCGCAAGTGGTTGGAGGGAGCAAAAGCAGATACTTGGGACAAGAGTAGAACTAATGTGATTAGACCAATTTTATTATCGTTGCCCCAGGGAAATCAAACACTTAGTGAAGGATAAAATCCCAAAAATCTCAGTGAGGCAGCAGAGGTTGCTGATCAACTGTTGCTCAACAGGGAGGGGATGGACAAAAAGCCTATCCACTTTGGGAAGGATTGGAAAGGGCACCAAAAAGCAGATTGTCTGGGCCAAGGGGCTTTTATACAGACTCTGCCTCCCTAGAACTCACTCTTTGACACTGAAAACGCCCTCTCCATTATAGCCCCCCGTTTTACGCGGGGGACCTCTAGGAGGGTGCCCACAGTGAACCGGAGGGTCTGTCCTGAGTCACGGAGGGTGAGGCCGGTCCCTGAGGTATCCAGGTTCAAGACCGTGTAGGGCCTTATAGATCAAAGTCAAAACCTTGAATCTGGCTCGGCACGTTACAGGCAGCCAGTGCAGTGCACGGAGCACTGATGTTATGTGCTCTCGTCGGCCCGTCCCTGTTAGGAGACGGGCTGCCGCATTCTGCACTAACTGCAACCTCCGGGCCAGCATCAGGGGAAGCCCCACGTAGAGCGCGTTACAGTAGTCCAGTCTCGAGGTGATGAAGACATGAATCAAAGCGGCCACGTCGGGTCTGGAGATGTACGGGCGCAGCCTCTGCACCAGATACAGCTGGCGGAACGCCGCCTTCACCATCATATCCACCTGCTGATCTAGATGGAGACCCATGTCCAATAACACCCCCAGACTCCGAACCTGCCGGGCCACGGAGGGGCGCACCCCCTCCACAAGAGGGGGCACCACCTCCCCCGCCCAACCTACCACCATCACCTCCGTCTTATCAGGATTGAGCCTCAGTCTGCTCTGCCATAACCAACTCACCACGGCCTCCAAACACTGAGACAGCACGGAGACGGCAGGGCCTGGGTCGGCTGAAAAAGAGAGGTAAAGCTGGGTGTCATCCGCCTATTGGTGGCAACGCACACCAAGCCCTCTCACGATCTCCCCCTCTCTATGAGGCTGGAGGGGTGAAAGAGACAGAAGTGTTCTTCACACATTACGAGCAATATGCAGGAGGGACTTAGCCAGATTCTTAAACCTTGGTTTTCATTTTAGCTTTTCAGTCGCAGGTGATTTTCAACCTGCTTGCACAGGATCGAGCTAATCCGTTTACATGGCCAATAAAAATGCAGGGGAAGCAGCTTGTTTGTGTCAAGTTTTTCATCTCCCGTGAATGCAGCCTGAGTTAATAGGGCTCCTGGATCGGCTCCTGTGGTCATCGGGGGGTATGCTCTCCTCGAGGTCCCCCGAGTCTGCCAGGGGGGCCACGATGGGGAGGGCCTACTCAGTGGTTGCTCCACGGCTGTGGAACTCCCTGCCAGTGGAAGCCCGTTTGGCCACGGATCTCCCCTCTTTTCGATGCTGTTGTAAAACATGGCTGTTCCACCTGGCTTTCGATGGGGAGGGTGGGGGAATGGGTTCGGTAGGTGGGTGGTCAGGGGTATTTTATTTTCCTCCCATTTTCGATTGTTTTAAGTTGTTTTTATTGTTTGTTATTATATGTAAGCCGCCCAGCGTTGCCTGTGGCAGGATGGGTGGAGCAGAATTTTTTTTAAATAAATAAATAAATAATAAATGGCTCCAGTTTGGCACCCATCACACCAAGTGAACAAAAGACAGAGGTGGGTGACGCACAAGACAGTCAGTGGGACTTCTATGGAGCCCTAACTCGGTGATTAGGAGCTGTTTTCCTCAACAGATCAGCTGTTCTTAACCACCATCCAACGGCAAATATTTGCCAAGAGATTACAAAGCTCAACCTTCTTATCATTTCGCTGCCTCTCTTGACTCTAGGGAGAGTTTGATTGCATGGAGACAAAGTAGATCAGATGATTTGTTTGACTGGAACAACAATTGTTGGTGAGAGAATGCAGGTTTTCCAGCCAACAGGGCCCTTCCTCAGGCACGTTAAAAGAACTACAGAGTGCAAAAATGCAGAGAAAGTAGGACCAGCCGTAAGACAGGATGAATTACTATTTTCTCTACTTTGCGAGGCAGTCACAATGCTCCCTATTTTCACCAGGGCAGGGAGCAGGGCCCGCACTCCCTCCCATAGGAACCCCAAACATGACCCCCTTTGGACCCCAGGGAGAGCGTCCCCAAAAAAGATAGGGCCATATGGGATGGGAAGAGGGTGAAACCCTACATTTTATCATTGCCTGGAGCCCTGCAATTCTAAGATCAGCCCTGTATACTTGTGTATATATATCCAACCGTTTGGGAAGAAGACATTAAGGAAAAAGAGCTAGAACAAAGAAAAATATTTCAGTTAGGTGCAGGAAAAACGTCCTAACTGTAAGAACTGTCGGGCAACGGAATATGTTGCCTAGCAACAAAGGGTGTTTTTAGATGGACAGGCCATGCCAACCTGCTTTACCCTGGATGGACAGTCCCTCGGCACTAGAAGTTGAGCCCCACAAGCAGCACTCTGGAAAAACCAGGAGCGCTGACGGCAAAGTAGACCAGCGGTTCTGGTCCCTGTCTCTTATACACATCTAGATGTGTATAAGAGACAGGTGTTAGAGTGTCTGTGTGAAAAGGGCCTATAGTGTTGTGGTCATTCTAGCCCGCAACTCTGTGGTGTGTGTGTGTGGGCATTGTGCAGGCAGACCATGGGCCAGAACCTGGCGGGTCCATCTGATCCTGATCCAGGCAGGGCTGGGAGCAGACGGATATGGGGTGCACTCCCGGAACAGCTCCGGGGGCAGGCAGCCCCACGTCCATCTGAAGACACTTAGGGTGAACTCACACATAACATAAAATTAGAGTTTGTGTGTTTTAAAATCCGATTTCCAATCCCCACTTTTGACCCGATGTGTTGTGCACACACACATGGTAATTGGGGTTTGGTAATAATTTGCTGTAAAGCGCCAAGTACACAGCTGTCGCTATATAAATGCTAATAAAATAAAATAATTATTAATAATAATAATATTATTATTAATATTATTATATCTGGGGTTGGGACACTCTCCTGGAAGCTATCCTATTGACCGACCCCCATCCACACACTTCCTGTGCGTCATTTCCACTCAACTTGTTTGTTGCCATTTTGATTTGCTTGATTTGATTTTTCTATGATCCTCGGAGGACTAAATAACACAGGATTATGTGCACACGTAACATAAAATCGGACGTTATATTCTCCCCACTTTGGAGAATTGGACTGAAAGCAGAAGCCAAACCTGGGGATAAACCAGGGACAAAAGTGGGGACAAAAAGTGCGGCCATGCTCACAAGTAACATCTAAATCCAGGTCAAGCAGTTAAAATTGGATTTTTATGTTATGTGTGAGTTCACCCTTCGTGTGGAACCTTGGATGTTTTCAAAACCCAGCTGGATGACCAGATGGTCTGTAATGCTATAAACTGAGGATATCCTGCCTTAGAATAAGGGATTGGACTAGATTACCCTTGAAGATTCTTCCGACCCTAATTCTATTATTAAACATTTAAATACAGTCCCTCTCATTATATTTGTTTGAAATGCTAATAACTCATTGTATTTATGGAGACAAAGTAGATCAGATGTTATCTTTTATTGGACCAAGTTTTGTTCGTCCAACTCTCACCAACAAAAGTTGGTCCAATAAAGGACAGCATCTGAATTACTTTGTCTCCACTCTTGACTCCCTTATCAAAGTCTGTTCTCTGGTAAGCATCCCCTGAATTGCACCCAGTTGTTAGAGCTACATCGACCCACCAAGATCCATTATTCCCTACATGGCTTCACATGTGACATGCTGCCATTGTTCAGGCTGAACAGACTAGAGATGGGAATTTCCCCAAACTTTCCTATTGTCCCTTAGAACAAAACAATAAAGAGCGGGAAATCTATCTTCCAACGAGTTTGGAATGGTGCCTTATTCAACTGGCTCCTTCACACCAGTATTTCACAGTTGGATGTCCTATAAATACAGGGCTTCTCCGTCTTCCTCTCTCAAAGAACCTGAGACCTCCACACTCAGAACTCCATGCTCCATCCAGCTGACTTTCAGCCATGAGGAGCCTCCACCTTCTCTTTGCTGTACTCTTCTTGCTCTTCCCGGCTGCTCCAGGTGAGCGGGTCAGAATGAAACTTGGGATGATATTAGGGAGTGTCTATTTGCAGACAGGATAAAATATCAGTCTAGCAAGGAAGTGAATCCCGTGGCATTCTCATGTCTTGTTGTTTCTGGACAATAGGCCAGATTCCAGAAATACTGGAGCAGATGTTGCTCCATCAAGCCCATGACTGTCCCATGTTTGAAACTGGGCCCAGGGACAGTATGGTGGATAAGATGCTGGAGGGGGACCTAGAAAACCAGGGTTTGAATCCGGTCCTCACCATGAACTCACTGGGTGGCCTTGGGTAAGTCAAGGTGAAACTAGAGAGATGGAAGCCCAAGGGGCAGAGTGGGCTGAAGGGACCAGAAAAGGGGCTTGCCTGGATGTTGGGGAATTGAAGTCTTTGAGAGACCTATGATACTAGAGCTGAGGCAAGTGAGTACCCACAAAAATGGGCATATCTGTCAAATTTCCAGTACTTAAATTGAACCAAACGTTCTGGGTACTTTTCTGTAACCAAAACCATTTTTACTTGGTAGCCGAAATACCAAAATGGTGAAATACCAACAAACCAGGATACCAAAATACCAGTTTCAACTTGATTTTACCACAGATTGGGGGGGAATTTGGGGGGGTATTATTTCGGTTTTTCAGGTAATATTTAGTACTTCAAAAACCAACAGCTGAAATTTTGTGTCCCCCCGCCAGTATTTAATCGGTGTATTCGGGTACCGATTTGGATACTGGAAACAGTGCCTGGAAATGCCGGTATTACCCACACATACCAAATCAGGTACCTGTTTTAGCTCCAGTCGGGGCCAAAACAAGGGGCTTACTAGAGCAGATGAGGTTTTTGCTGCATTGCTCGGTTACCTTTTGGGATTGTGCCCCTTTTGTGGGTGTTTTGTTGAGAGAAATAAACCCAGCACTTTTATTTTATTTATTTTATTTTTATTTTATAAAAGATTTCTATCCTGCCCCTCCTGCCCACAGGGCAGCCTGGGCCGGCAAACAACAAGATAAAACAGTAAAACAATTTTAAAAGGTTAAAATTCCTGTATGCAGGGGAAAAAACCCAACCCCCCACCCTACCCCCCCCCCAACAAAAGCCTGGCGGAACAGCCATGTTTTACATAATTATCGAAACGACAGGAAAGTGGGGGCCAACCGAACCTCCTCCAGGAGTGAATTCCACAGCACAGGGGCAGCCACCAAAAAAGATCTAACATCAGTGGCCACCCGCCTCGCCTGGGGAACCTCCAAAAAGGCCCCCACAGACGATCTCAGGGGTCACACGGGCACATGGGGAGTGAGACGGTCCCGCAGATAAGCAGGGCCCAGGCCATGAAGGGCTTTAAAGATTTAAACCAGCACCTTGAACTTATCAATGCTTTATAGGCAACCAGTGCAGAGCCCGGAGCACAGGTGTCATGTGCTCCCTGTGACCCGCCCCCAGTAAGGAGACGGGCCGCGGCATTCTGCACCAGCTGCAGCCTCCGGACCAGCTTCTCGGGCAGCCCACATAGAGCGCGTTGCAGTAATCCAGCCTCGAGGTGATGAAGGCACGGATGACAGTGGCGAGGTCGAAGTCTGAGAGATACGGCCGAAGCCACCGGACAAGATGTAGCTGCCGAAACGCACTCCCCGCCATGGCCACAACCTGAGATTCCAGACTGAGCTGCGAATCGAGGAGCACACCCAGACTCCGCACTTGAGAGACCATGGGAGGGCAAACCCCCCCAACAAGAGGTGATTCAACCACCCCTAGACCCCCAAAGACCTCGCCCACCAACATCACCTCCGTCTTCTCAGGATTCAATGGCAGATGGCTCAACCTCATCCAAACCCCCATAGCAGCTGACAGGCACTGGGAAAATAAGGAGACTGCATGGCCTGGGTCAATGGAAGAAGAGAGGTAGAGCTGGGTGTCATCAGCATACTGATGACACTGCATACCCTGAAACGCTCTCACGATCTCCCCTAATGGCTGCATATAGATGTTAAACAAGAGGGGGGACAAAATGGCACCCTGTGGGACTCCACACACTAGGTCCTGGGGAGAAGACGTACACTCCCCCAAGACCACCCGGTGAGTTCTCCGGCCAAGAATGAACTAAACCAGTCCAAGACCTTTCCGCCAATCCCGGTATGGTCCCGCAGGCGAGTCACCAACACCTCATGATCGACTGTGTCGAACGCAGCCGAAAGGTCTAGCAGGACCAGTAAGGTCTGATGACCCTGGTCCAAAGCCAGACAGAGATCGTCAACCAAGGTCACCAATGCAGTCTCCGTAGCATACCCAGGCCGAAAACCAGACTGAAAGGGGTCAAGGAAACCGGTGCGGTCCAGATGTTCCTGCAGCTGCCATGCCACAGCCCATTCAATAACCTTCCCTAAAAAGGGGAAGTTAGAGACCGGCTGATAACTGGCAGGAGCATCAGCGTCAAGAGATGGTTTCCTGAGCAGGGGCCTAACCACAGCCTCTTTCAGGCAGTCAGGCACCCTGCCCTCCCGAAGGGAGGCACTAACCACCCCAGCCAGCAATGACTGTAATGTCTCCTGGCTGGCTTTCACCAACCAGGACGGGCATGAATCTTGTTCACAAGTAGTGCCACAAACAGATCCCAACAAGGACTCCACATCAGCAGGCGACACCATCTGAAACTGATCCCACAAAACAGGACAGGATGGGGCATCCATAGTCCCAAGATGATCCTCTGCAATAACTGTGGCACCAAAATCGTGGCAGATGCAAGCGATCTTATCTACAAAGTACTCAATAAACCGGTCACAGTGGTCACTGGATTGCTCCAGGTCCAGGTGGAGGCAGGCAGGACTGACCAAACCTTTCACCACCCAGAAAAGCTCTGTTGGACGTACCTTTGCAGATGCAATGAGGGCAGCAAAGAACTGCATAGGCCTTTAAACTGCTCTTATGCTGCGATCGATTATACGCATCACGAGTTCGGCGCCACCATCGCTCTAACAGCCTGCTCTCCCACTTCAAACACCGCAGGCCCTCAATAAGCCAAGGAGACCTGCGGGAGACTCAGGAGGGCAGCGGACACCTGGGAGCCACTCTGTCAGTGGTCTCAGCCAACAAGGTGTTCCAGAAGGCTACAAGATCATCATCAGAGTGGGTGTCAAGGTCCAGGGGAAACTTCCCCAGAGAAGCACCAGGAGAAGATTGTGCTGCTGTCCCTTTAAGAAAGATAAGCTACTGGGACGGCCCTTTTCTTTCTAAAGATGCACCCATCTCGCTGGGTACAAGGGAGTAGTGGGGGCAATGCATCCCTTCTCCTTTGGCTCCCAGGTCCCCACTCGGAGCTGGATCAACTGGAGATGATACAATAGCCAGCAGGAGAGAAGGGGATGTCTTAACCACCCAGCCACAGGCTCCCCTAGTTCAGTGTAAACCTGCATAGAACCTGTTCGTTGTCACATGATGTAAGCAAGTAGCACAAAGGGATGAAAAGTCCCGGAAATAAAGTTCCCTGTAGACCCCAAAATTGACGAAAGGTCCCAGAGCTTGACGCAAACAGTCAAAGTGCCAGCTTCATGGTTGCCCGTTTGGCCTTGATTGTTATTTATTTCAAACTTTGACTACCTCGCCCCTCCTGCCACAGGCAGCTCGGGGCGGCTTACAATTCATAAAAACAACAACTAAAAGGAGGAAAAGGAAATAACCCCATACCCAAAAAAAACCTCCACCCCCTCACCCATCTCCCCCATCAAATGTCTGGCAGAACAGCCAGGTCTTACAACTTCTCCGAAAACAGGGGAGATCCAGGGCCAAACGGGCCTCCACTGGAAGGGAGTTCCACAGCCGTGGTGCGGCCACCGAGAACGCCCTCCCCTGCGTGGCTCCCCAGAAGACTCGGGGGACCTCGAGCAGGCTGCCCCCAGATGACCACAGGGGTCGGTCCAGCACCCAGGGAGTGAGGCGGTCCCGCAGATAGACAGGGCCTAGGCTGTTTAGGGCTTTATAGGCCAAAACTAACACCTTGAATCGGGCCCGGAAAACCACCGGCAGCCAGTGCAGAGAGTGGAGCATGGGTGTAATGTGCTCCCGGTGGCCCAGTCCTACCAGAAGACGGGCCACCGCATTCTGCACCAGCTGCAGTTTCCAAGCCGTCACCATGGGTAGCCCCACGCAGAGCGCGTTACAATAGTCCAGTCTGGAGGTGATGGAAGCATGGATGACGGTGGCCAGGTCAAAGCCTGAGACAAACCGCCGAAGCCGTCGCACCAGATGTAATTGGCGAAAGGCACTCCTCGCCGCAGCCTCCACCTGGGCACCCAGGAGGGGCTGCGTGTCGAAGAGCACCCCAAGACTCCGTACATGGGGTACCAATGGAGGGCAGACCGGGGCAGACCATAACGGGGGCCACCATCTCCATCGCCTTACCCACCAACATCACCTCCGTCTTGTCGGGATTCAGCCTCAGTCGGTTAGCCCTCATCCACAGCCATCAAACACAATCAAACACCGAGTAAGCACCAAGGGCCTGGGTCTGTTGAAAAAGAGAGATACAGCTGGGTGTCATCAGCATATTGATGACACCGCACGCCGAACCTCCTGATCACCTCACCGAGTGGCTGCATGTATATGTTGAACAGGATGTGTGCTGGTGTTCCTCAGAAGATAAAACGTTCAAACCTTTCCGAAGCTGTGTCAGTATTCTGGGGGTCTCTTGCCTGCCCTGGTGTGGAAGATGGAATGCCCCCTCTCCAAATGGCAGAGGATTAATAAATAATTAATAAAATAATAAAATAATAACAATAAATCTTTATTGTTATATAGCACCCCCTGCCATGACACTCGGAACATTTATAACTAATAAACACAACCTTTAATCATCACAACAACCCTGCAAGGTAGGTTAGGCTGAGAACATTGTGACTGGCCCAAAGTCACCCAGCGAGCTTTTGGCTAAGGCAGGACTTAAACCAGATGTCCCCCTGGCCAAGTACTGCACACTCAGCCATTTCATCATGCTGGCTCTCGCATCACATTAGTCATACAGTATTTGCTACTTATGTAAACTAGTCTATTTCAATTGATTGGGCCGTGCATTCGGGTTTTGATAAAACACAGATAAAGCCCTTTTTGGCTTCCATATTTGAAACATGGGGCTGTGTATTCGGGTTTCGAGTGGCCCCAAAGTTTCATTCAAAATGTTGTATCCAAGGTCTTGAACCGGACTTCAGTAGCTAAAGCACATCTCCCGCTCGAAGCTGGGCGCTGCTCTCTGACTTTTAGCTTCACCACCTACTTGGGGAAACTTTAGCGAACCCTCCCTGCCTAAGAGCTGCAATCTCCAATACTACAGCCCAGCCAGGGAGTAATTAGCAACCTCCTTCGCCCATCCCCCAAGACAGCGGCAAGACAGAGGGTGGAGCAGCTGCATGTGGGACCATGAACCTGGGGAGCCCATGGTCCCTGGTACAGAGGTGTCCCCTGATGCTGTGAAAGAGCACCGGGAGCCCATTTAGTCTCCTGGACCAGGGCTCACTCTACCTCTGGGGGGGGAGGCAAACATTTTTACAGAGGGCACTCCAATCCCCCAGCTCCCCATCCCCTTAGCTATGGGGCTGGCTTGTCCTTCAGAATTCGGAACCATACCGGGAGTCTTGTGGGCCAGTGGTTCTCAAATGTTTTGGAACTGCGTCCCCACCCCCCTTCCACTTGTCTGTGGTAGTTGACACTCCTTGCACACACACACACACACCCAGGGCTACATTAGGGCAGAACCTGGAATTTTGCAGGTTTCCCGATTTTGATCGGAATTGGACACGTCGTTCGTTCCAGTCGGGGAACAGAACAAAACGATCGTCCCTTCTGATTCCAAGCACAACGAACAAAGCAAACAAACAGAAAACCCAGGGCACGTGAGTCGTCCCAGCAGCCATTTTGTGCCCGGGCAAATCAGCTGTCCATATCCAAAATGGCGGTGACACTGCCACCAGCACTTTGCATATGGGCAGTGGCCATTTTGCACATGTGCAAAAAGGGGGGGGGGGTGTGTTATATTTTGGGGCTCGGAACTGTTTCCAATCAGAATTCCGATCGGGGGGGAAAACAGCTGTTGCATTTTCAAGGCGATGTTCAGGAAAACAGAACAGCTATTTCAATGTAGGCCTCACATACATACATCTCGCTCCCTTTCTTCCTCTCCCCTTTCTATTAATTCCTCTCCCTCATCCCCACCTTATTTTATAACTTTCTCCTCCCCTCCCCTCACCACGCCATTAGTTTGGAGATTCCCCTAGCTCAGTGAGAGTGTGGAGCTACTGTTTGCCAGCTGGGGCTCCTCCTGCCCCCCCCGAACCCCTTTTTTGTCCCCTCTCCCCAAGAGGCTCATCCCCCAGTTTGAGAACCTAGGTTATGGACTAAGAGCCAGAGGCTGGGGACCTTACACAGGGATGTAGGGGGGTGGGGGGCGGAATGCTTATTTATTTATTTATTTATATATTTATTACTTGAGATTTCTAACCTGCCCTTCCCAAAGTTTCAGGGCAGGTAACATATAAAAGAGATATAAAATAAACCCCATAAAAGTATAGACTGCATTGAAATATAAACATCCCTCAAACACAACTCCCCAGATCCTATCCCCACCTACTAAATGCCTGACCAGTTAAATAGGCTCGAAACTGCCTCCAGGAAATGGTCATGCTTTGGCGAACCTCCAGAGGGAGGAGTTGCGGAGCAGCCACCAAGAACACCTCTCTGCGTATCCTTGCGGTGTCAACTTGGTGCACTGATGCAAGAGGCCTGGTCTCCAGTAGAGCTACAAGTTCAACTTTTCAATTTTGTGAATGTCTCCCTGTCTCTCCCTATGTTCCCCTCTCCCTTGTCTCTCCTAGACTGCAAGCCCCTTGGAGTAGGGACTTGTCTCCGATGAATGATTGTTCAGTGCCAGGTTCATTGCTGGTGCTATATAAATAATTATTAGAAATAACAATAACCACAATGGAACATAAGGAGAAGCATTCTTGCTAATTAAAACTGCATGCTGATTGGCTGAAAAAACAAACACCCGTCCGATGCGTTTCCTGTAGTCAAAAAGAACTGACTCCCTTTCTCTACACCTTCCAGTCAATCAACAGCACTTTAGAATTTAGTTCTAGGCGACCTCTGAAGAAGTAAACAATAGAACGCGTCAGATTTGTCACATGATTCTCTCGGCCAATCACAATACCAGACCTTTGTTCTTCTACATGAATACAGGTAAGTGAATCGGTTGGGCCCATCTCTTCTGAGCAGACCAACTGACTTAGAGTGTGATAATCTCAAGGACCCGGTAGCCTTGATCCTGGTGATTCCCTACTCCATGACCCTGCTCCCCATGACCCTGCTGACTTACTGGATCTAATGCTACTGTAAGGAGGGCAAACAAGGCCGGCTTTAGAATTTGCAGGGCCCCGGGGGCGAAGATAAAATGTGGGGCTCCCGCGTGGCCCTGTCTTCACAGCCTCCCACCCCTTTAACAATTGGCCCTCCGCTGTTCGCTTGCCAAAACAAAGCTGTAGGGCCGCACAGTGGCCCAAGGATTTGTATTTGGATCTGTCTTTGTGATTTCCGCATTCGCATTTATTTGTATTTGGATCTTCGTCTGTGTTCTCTGCATTTCCCCCCCTATCGTTGCCTGTTGCAGGGACAGGCTTGCCAAGTGCAAGTCCCTCAGGATTAGGGTCCAATAAGTCAATGTGTCTGGGGGGGATTATCTGGCCGAAAGTCTCTTTATTCTCAGTGTCTCCACCAGTAATCTCTCTACACATCTAATGTCCCAGTGTCTATAGGATCCCAGTGTCTAGAAGCCCCTAGTAGCCCACCAGAGTCCTTTGTTCCTTGGGTACAGCCCCTCTCTTGCTTACCGTTCACTTGCTCCCTGTAGCTCCTTTAGTCTCTGGCTCCACAGCCAGGCTCCCGGTTCTGGCTATTCCTTACTGCCAGTTGCCCCCGACTATTGCTTCTCAGCAAGCTACTCTCACTTCAGCAGCCTCCTCAGTCTGAGCTCAGGCTCAGCTTTATAATAATAATATTTATTTTTATATAGCACCCCCCCTGCCATAGCACTCGGAGCACTTTGCACGTAACAATTGAACGCAACTTTTAATCCTCACAACAACCCTGTAAGGTAGGTCAGGCTGAGAGAATATTGTGACTGGCCCAAGGTCACCCAGTGAGTTTCTGGCTAAAGCAAGACTAGAACCAGGATCAGTACTGCACACGTAGTCTCATTACACTACACTGACTCTAGCTTTATAGTCTGTCTTGGTCACGCCCAGCTAACAGCTGCTTCTGGTCAGGCACTTTCCTGCCTTCTGGCAGCACTTGTGATTTCATCAGCCCCCTCATCATGCCAGTGCTACTTTCTTTTAAAGGGGCAGCAGTTCATAAGTCTCTGCCCTATTACTTTGCCAATGTGGAAAATGCAAAGAACACAGGTCCCTATGTATGGGTTATTTTAGTGCAGAAGTGCAGTGAGGATCTGCCAGTTGAACAGGCCTTTAAGAAAAGGATAATGTAGTCAAAACTGCTGCTAAGTCTGCTACCAATTTAAAAAGGGGAACACTGGTTTGAGGAGGGTCAAGAATATGCCTAGCTTGGTGAGGAGGTTGTTAGCTTGGAGAGGATGGAACAGGGCATGGTTCTGACTCAGAGGGCTCACTGGCTTGAGGGAGAGTGAGACATGTGCCTGACTTGGGAAGAGGGGGGAATGGATGGTGGGGCTGGCTTGGGAATGGGTCAAAAGTCTGGCTTGGGGGTGCTACTGACTTAGAGGAGCAGTCACTGGCTTGAGGGAATGGACATGGGATCAGGTTTAGGGCAGGTTGCTGGTTTGAGGAACACTTGGGGTGTCATTAGCTTAGCAAAGTGGTCACTGAGGGAGAGGGCTGGCTCAGGGAAGGGGTCGCTGGCTTCGGAAGAGAGGAACGAGGCTGCCAGAGACTCACCATTTCTCTCTGGCTGGGCTGGGCTTGGCTGCAGTTCTGAGACAGTGGCAGGCAGCCCCAGCAGGGGTAGAGAGCTCAATCCAGGTTCCCTAAGCAGGTGGCTAAGCGGAGAGTCAGACAGCAGCCCAGCTCCAAGCTGGATATGTGCTGCAGTTTTTCGAGTCCAATTCGAGACCTCAGATATTACATTTTTCGGTAAGCCGAAACTCCAAATACACAGACCTAGTATTTGTATTTCAAAAAGCCCCAAAGGGCTTTTTAAGGTTTATTTATGTTCTATTGGAACCCGTATGCACAGATCTACAAAGAAGCATCATACGTCTTCACACACACACACACACGCTTTCCCACACACCACAATCTCTCTCTCGCACACACCTCTGGCAGGGGGAATTCAGGGATCAGTGATTTACTGAAAGTGAAGGGCTGGCAGGACCCACAAGAAGCAGTCATCCTGGAGACTGGGTTTTGCAGCTAGGGAGAAGGCCCGAGGGATGACCCATGAGACCCTGCCCAAGTCTGTTGTTCTATATGAGTCTACAACTGAAATATCAAAGCAAAATAAATGACAAAACAAAACAAAGATTCACAGTTGCTAACCAAGATGAAAGTAAATATTGCTTCTGTATTCACTAAAATGGATGCAACTATATTTGGGTGCAAATATCCATTTCCCCTCTACTGAACATCTAACCTGAGCTCTGAAAGAGCTTTAACCTCTGTCCCTCTTCATGCCTGTCCTTATAGCTATCTCGTGATCCCAGGTGACCATGCGGTTCCACCACCTTCTGACTGCTGCTCTCCTGTTGATATTCCTGGCCTCTGGAGGTAAGAGGAATGATGCAGGGGCTTCCAAATTAGAACTGGAATGAGTACCTGCCAAAATGGATAGGCCTGTCAGAATTGCGGTACCGGATTAAACCCAGTAATTGGTACCCAATTAGCGTCCAATGGGCAGGGCTGGAGCTACCAATAGGGAGCCCAGACGGCCACCTAGGGTGGCAAGTTCAAGAGGAAATTATTATTATTATTATTAACAAACATTTATATAGCGCCAGCAGTGTACCTGGCACTTTACAAAGTAATAAAATAGACACGGTCCCTGCCCCTAGGGCTTACAAT
>QEPC01009864.1:1061218-1095059 GCA_003113815.1 Sphenodon punctatus | reverse complement strand
GATGTTAACCCTGGGAACTCCTTGCTGCTGTGTTGTGCCAGTGTTTTCTGTGTTTCCCTGTGTTTGGGGTTTGTACATGATTCATTTTAAGCTTGATGTGCATTGTAGACTGTGTTTTCTTCCATCTGATGCTAACCCTGGGAACTCCTTGCTGCTGGGTTATGCCCTGGCTCCGCCTACCGTTGCCCTGGCTCCACCCACCAGTTCGCCAGCCTTACTGCTCCTCCAAACTAAAAACCCACCAGTCACCCCTGAAGAGAGACAAGATCCAGAAAGGGCTGTCATTTTAAAAAATCTAGAGAAAGTGTGGTTGCCATGTTGGTCCCAAATGTAAGAGACAGAGACAAAGTCGTTCAGATGATCTCCTTTACTGGACTAACTTCTGTTGGTGAGAAAGTGCAAGCATTACATGCCTGAGGAAGGGATCTGTGGTCCGAAAGCTTGCACGTTCTCACCAACAGAAATTGAATCAATAAAATATTGGAACTACTTTGTCTTCATCTCTTTCCTTAAAAAACAAACAAGTTCTTGCTATGCTGGAGTTCTATAATGGGGGAAAGTGCACCCCCTGGGGGGCGCGGGGTGCTATGACATGTTCTTGTCTTTATCTGCTCACCATCCTCATGTTCTCCTTAGCCTTTCCTTTCCCAAGGCAACTCTTAGCAGCATGAGACCTTTCCCTGCATCCCTGCCCCGTAAACCCTAGAACATCTTATGCCGGCTTGTAACAAGCTCGTTCCCAGTTAGTGTTGTCAACTCTCTAGGTTTTGATCGAGAGTCTCCAGCTGCAGGGAAAGCCATGACTTTTCAAGGTCAGTCAAGGACACTCCCAGCAGCCTGGAAAATTGAAGACTTCTGGTGCGATGGCTTGGAGCAGCCATGACTGAAAAGGGGAGGGCCTTGGTGACTTTCCCACCCCCTTTTCCCTGTGACCACCCCCCCTACAGAAGGTCATGACCTCATGACACTCCCTACAGGGTGGGATTAGGTCAGAAAGGGGTATGACAGCCCATTTGCCACCCCCCACGCCCCGCAGACATCACAAGGCTGCAGAAGGAGTGGGGTTATACCAGAAAAGGTCATGACATCCCCTTTGTTCCCACCCCCAGCAGTGTGATTTCACCACCTCCAAGTGGAAGACCAGAGGGAGGAAGGTGGGTAATCCTACACTCAGCAAGTGTCAGGATTTTATTTTATTTTATAAAAGATTTTTATCGCGCCCCTCCTGCCCTCAGGGCAGCGAACAACAAATGAAAACAATAAAACAATAATTGCAATTTAAAAGTTAAAAATCCCATATGTGGGAGGAAAAAAACCTCCCCCCACAACCCACCCACCCTACCCCTCGCCCAAAGCCTGGCGGAACAGCCAGGTCTTACACAAACGTCGAAATGACAGGAGGGCGGGGGCCAACCGAGCCTCCTCTGGAAGCGAATTCCACAGCACAGGGGCAGCCACCGAAAAAGATCTAACATCGGTGGCCACCCGCCTTGGCCGGGGAACCTCCGAAAAGACTCCCACAGACGATCTCAGGGGTCGCACGGGCACATGGGGCGTGAGGCGGTCTCGCAGATTTTGCATCAGCAGTGCTTGAAATGGGGTCGCCAAGACTCCGAAGCACCAAGGGAGCCTGATCCTCCCAGCCACCAAGGCTAGCATGACAGTAAGGGTGGAGGGAGCAGCAAACATCGTCTGCCCTTCCCAGTGGCCCTGTAATCCTTGCCCTGATTGCCTGCTCGGTTCTGCAACTGGATTGGCTACGAAGTTCCATAAATACTTCCAAGTCAAGGGTCAGCTCTTGTTCTGAGCTCCAAACTTGCCAAGGACTTGACTTGCCCCTCCACACGGCGCCACTTCACCAGTCACCAGGTCACCCTCCTGTCTCCTTGACTGCTTAGTGCTTACATGGTATCAACACTTGCTATGGACCTGACAGTGACCACACCCTCAAATCACCCCTTTCTGGATTAATGGAAGCCCAAGACTCTGGTAGGGATGGGCGAACAGAACGCCGTTCGGATGTTCGGACGTTCGGTCGTACGGTTCGAAACCCAGGTTCGGCTGTTCAGTTCGGTGGAGTTCGGTTCGGCTGAACTCAGCCAAACATTTTTAAAAGTGCTATCGGTACCGAAACCGAATTTTTTTCAATAGCTGTATTTTTGGCCCTGAAAACACCCCTGGTGCCAGGAAGTCTGCTCCTCAGCTGCCTCCCCCTTCCAGTCACGTTTTTCCCACCCAAAGTCACATTTCCTGCCCCCGAACTCATCCAAACTGTTCGGACGTTCGAGCGTTCAGTTCGGTCGTCCGAACAGGCCGAGTTCGGGCCGAACTCCGAACTTCCAAACCACGTTCGCCCATCCCTAGTCTCTGGGCAAGGCCCTGGAACTAGCCCTCTCCTGCTGATGCCCCCAAATTCGGCCCATGACATCGAGCTCCTCTCACAGGGCTTTTTTAACCCCCATTTCCACACAACACCGATCTCACGCTTCTCCGCAAGAAGCAGATTTCCTCTTCAACTCCCCTGTTCTCCTCAGGGCTCCCTCATCCAGTGGACTCACTTTGCAAGGGCACTTTGAAACACAAGCCCAAAAAGGTAAACCATCACGTTCCCCTCCCACCGAGCACCCTCTGTTTCAGGCTTTCCCTGACCTAGAGACTTCTCTTTCATTTCAGCTTTTCTTGGTGATTGTGAGGGTGCCAACAAATCACATTTAGGGGTGAGGGGGGTTAAGGGGGATACTTTGCAATAGGCAGGGATTCTCCTGCCCCCTTACCTATTGGTTACCTGCAGCTGGAGACTCTCAATCAAAACCTAGCCTCAGTCATCAAGGAACGGTGTGAAGTCACAATACCATGAAACGGGGGGGTTCATGCCTCTTAGCTCCACCCTTTATGACACAGCCCCATTTCATTGGACTGACAAGATGTCACTGTGCCTCCAAGGGCCAGGGCCGCCTGAGGGGCATAGGGCATTGTGCCCCCCCCCCTCTCCCTTCAGTGCCCAATTTTCCCCTGTGCTTCCTGGCTCTGGCGGCTTATCCCTGATTGTTCAGCTGACTCCCCCCAGCTATAGCTGCCCAAAGTCACCCTCCCATATTCACCCCAGATGGGGAGTCTCTTGCAATAAACCAGGGGAGAACTGATGAGCCTGTTAACCCCTTCAGGGACAGCCCAGCCTCTTCCACATACACGCCCCTCCCCTTCCGCTGGAAAGAGACAGAGCACTTCATTTGACTTTCCTCCTCAAGCAATGAGAGGAACGGATCACTGATCGTTGACAGGACTAGGAAGAGAAGCATTGTGACAGAGTCACCGACGGCCTTGCAGGCCGAGGCCCGGGAAGCTGAGATACGTTGCTGAAGGGGTGCAGCCCTGGGAGCAAGCTCGGCTCGAGCAAGGCCCTCTGGCCCTCTAAGGGGTCAGTTGAGGAGACAGTAATAGGTCAGCTGAGTGGCTCTCCAGCTGGGGGTGGCTGTACAAGCCGGCGGAGTCTCAGCCATATAAGGGTGAGGTGAGGAGCTCACAGTGGGAGAGTCCTACCAGGGAAAGCAGCAAGCGTGAAGACTCTGCCTCAAAGAGGGCTTGGAAGAGATAGGAGCCAGCCCTGTGAAAACCCCAGAAGCCAGTTGGCAGGGTCCAGGATGGAAGGATCTCGAGGACCTGGCCGATGGGGAATGGGCCAGGCCAGGGGTGGGGGGAGGCTGCAGAAGCAGAACAGGTACCGAAAGCTCCGGTAATGTGAAGGCCGGATGTTATGTATATGTGATTTGGGAGAAACGAGATACACTGCAAATAAAGTTCACTGGAGGAAGATAGATACAGTGTGGACAGGTTCTGGGTAGAGATCCTGCCAGGACTGACCCTAACAGGGATCTGCCCAGCTACAGGTATGTACTCTGGAAAAATCCCCTTAGGTTTGTATTCTGGAGTAACTGTTCATGTGAACGCTTATCTGTATGAGGGTAGCGACCACAGTTCAGTGATCCTGATGTCTTAGGTAGTGGGGGTACGGGGGGGGGGGGGATTGATGCAGCGCTACTTTGGTTCATCAGAAGGCTACCGAAGGGGAGTAGATACTTCCATTTAAATAAATAGAATTCGTCACTTTGGTTTAACTCTGTTCATCCGAATGCGACTGAAGTGGAGTAGTTATTTCAATTTAACTAAACTGAAGTTGTTATTTTGGTTCACTGTGGTTTATTAGAACACTACCAAAGTAGAGGGGTTACTATGATTTACCTCTGTTCATCGAGATGTGACTGAAGTAGAGTAGTTACTTCAGTTTAAACGGAAGCAATTTTGGTTTACCGTAGTTCAGCAAAACACTACCAATGTGGAGTCATTACTACAATTTATCTCTGCTTGTCTGAACGTGACTGGAGTAGTCACTTCAATTTAATTAAATCAAAGTAGTTACTTCGGTTTACCTCTGTTTGTCTGAAAGCTACCAAACTGGAGTAGTTACTATGATTCTGTTCATCTGAACGCAAGTGAAATGGAGTACTAACTTTAATTAAATCAAAGTAGTCACTTTGGTTTACCTCTGTCTGAAGACTACCAAAGTGGAGTACGTGACTTTGGTTTAATTAAATCAAGGCTCCCAGGTGGGTAAGTAGCCGAAAACAAGTGCAGACAGACAGGGAGGAGAAAGACCATGAGAAGCCTTGAAGGTGAAGACAAGGAGTTTGTGCTGGGTGTGAGAGAGGACAGGGAGCCAGTGGAGGGAGCAGAGGAGGGGCTGAACGTGATCAACGTGATGGGCGATGACTCAGTGAGGGACTCCAGAGAAGCAGCTTTGCGGAAACACAACAGATCTCTCATTGTGGAGACAAAGCCGTTAGCAATCAGGAAGGATTTATGCAATCACCTAGTTACCACAGCTAAGAGACCATCCTAATCCACCAGGCAGTTAGAAAACCTGCCGTGCCCATTTTTTTATCCCATCCTGCCATGTGAAACCATTAAGGGGAAGGTGCTGTTTTTATATCAGCATCTAGATTTGCAGGATGTTGGAGACGCAGTAACATTGATGATCTGGTCTTTGTAGCCTAGTGCCAAGTTCTGGGAGTAGTGGAAGGGAGCCCCCTAGTGCCATGATGAAATATTACTACTCCTAAGTGCACAAAAAATCAGGAATCAGGCCAAACAAAAAATCACAAGTTTTGCGTAAAAAATCGTGCTTTTTTAAAAATATAAAGAGAGTTGGTTTTGTTTGACTTTGGGTTTTCAATCTTTTTAAAGTTCAGTGAAAGTCACATTGTTAAACTTTACTCTGCAACTGTGAAAGTTAGAAATATCCTGTTTGAGAAATGAAGGGGTAGATGATTCTTACAAGACATCAAGGCAAACCTCCCTGTGTCCTGGGCTCAGTCATGGTCAATCAGCCACAGTCATTGCTGGCTAGTTAATGCTTGTTTAGTTTCCTGGGGCTTCCATGGGATGGATCCTTACAAACACTTACTCCCCACCTCATTGTGGTCCTGCAAGAACTTACAGTGATTGGGTCAGAAGAGTTTTGTTGTTGTTGTTGTTGTATTCTACTTTAACGGTTTTTTAATTGTATTTTATGGGGGGTTGTGAGCCACACTGACCCTTTGGGGAAGGGCAGGGTAAAAATGGAAAGTAAATAAAATAAAATTCTTGACGATGGGCCATGTGTGGTCCAAACGCTTGCATACTCTCACCAACACAAGTTGGTCCAACAAAAGAGATCATCTCTGAACAACTTTCTCTCTATAACCTTTTGGGAGCGTCACAACTACGACACACCCTCTCTAGATTGTAATTTCTGTAGCGCTTTCGGTGTTCAAAGTGCTTTGCAATCCTTATCTAGTTCACCCTCAAATCAGCCGTGCGAAGTAGACCATTATTATTCCCATTTTCCAGACAGGGAACAATTAGTTCCATTTTAGAGATAGGGAAGTAACTCACTGTGCTATCACTGAGAGAGAGAGAGAGCAAAGTGATAAGATCCATTTAGCCAACGGTTAGACTGTATAATAGCTTGGTGATACCCACTTTAATTCATGGACCATGCAAATAGAATGTAGGAGAAGGCCAGTTCGATAGAGAAGAGAAGAATGAAATGGCCGGGTCATGATGAATGGAAGGATTGAGAAGTTTAACGCACGTAAACCGCCGGTGCCCAATGGGTAAATGAAATGTCCCAATATAAAAAAAGACACAGGACAAATTGATGATGAGGGTTGGACCAGATGAGAGGCTGGACAGGTTGGGGCTCTTCATCTTGGAGAAGAGAGAACTGAGAGGGGAGATGATAGAAGTTTATAAAATCCTGAGTGGCGTGGAACAAATAAATGGGGGGTGTGTGTGTGTGTGTTTACTCTCTGACAGTATTAGAGCTAAGGGACACTCCATGAAACTAACTGGAAGCAGATTGAAAGCAAATAAAAGAAAATGGTGGGTTTTTTTACTCAACACACAATTAACTTGTGGAACTTGTTGCCAGAGGAGGTGGTCAAGGCCAGTGGTGTAGCTGGGTTTTTAAAAAGCACTGGTTAAGTTCCTGGAGGATAGGTTCATTAATGGCTATTAGCCAAGTACGTTTTGGGGGGAAACATCGCCTCTGACTGTTGGGAGCTGGGAATGGACAGCAGGGAATAGATCACACCATTAAGACCTGTTGGGTGCTTCTCCAAAGCAACCAAGATTGGTCGCTGTCGGAGACAGGATGCTGGGCTGGATGGACCATTGGCCTGACCCATTATGACACTTCTTATGTTCTTAACAAGCTTGAGGTTCCTTCCAGCCCTAAAATTCTATGATTTGAAGGTTTAAAAAAGGCCTTTAAAAACCCAACATAAATGGCAAAAGTTGATTGCTGCCTTATGCGTTTCCCAAGCAGCATGAAAAGCATTATCTCCATAACTGAGGCTGAGAAATAATGACTGTTTTTAAACAATAGATTTAGAACGTTCTTGGGGTTTTTACTCCATTCTGAAGTTGATTGTGTAGATAGTTGGAACGTTAAAAACATCACATTGGAGCATCATATTGTGATGCTTCCGGCTTGCTTCCGGGTATTAGAATGTTTTTGTAAAACACTTTTTTCAAGGTTTTATCAGAACGTTCTAAATGAAGAACGTTATACAGTAGTAATTTTTCCCAGCTGCACGGGTATAGAACATTCTAATCCTTAAGACATACGGCAACTTTCCTTTACATCTGGGAACTTAATATTCTAATCAAATGTCACAACAGTGGTCATTTAGCCACAGAAACTGGACTGATTATGATGATGGCAGTATTCCAACAAGTCAGGTAAGAACGAGTTCAGAACAGTTATAGTATGGTCATTTAAAAACTAGGGCTGAAATGAGAATAGATTTTATTCTCACGAAAATCGAGAATTAGGATCGAGATCTTGCAGACATCTTGACCCTGATTCAGATCCTCGTTAAATTGCTTGTTCCCCTCTCCCCCACCCCATGCACCCAGGCTGGTCTCCTAACCCGGAGAATTTTAAGGAGGGAGGGATGAGGAAACTACACTGTTCCCTGTCCAGCTTTCTTTCTTTGTCTGGGGCTGGCAGGTGTCTCGGTGGGGAAAGCTCTCCGAACTCAAATTTTCAGGATGGGAGGGGGAGAGCAGGAGGGAGGGGGCAGACTCAGCTGATATCTTAGCGTTCTATTGGTTAGCAGGAGTCAGCAGCCAACAGAATGATGAAAAGCTGCACTGAGCCCACCTCTTCCCTTCAGCTTTTCCCCCTCCCATTGGGAATTCCTTTCCAGATGGCAGGGGATAAGAACATAAGAAGTGTCATAATGGTCCATCCAGTCCAGCATCCTGTCTCCGACAGCAACCAATCTTGGTTGTTTGGAGAAGTACCCAACAGGTCTTAATGGTGTGATGGTCCATTCCCTGCTGTTCACTCCCAGCTTCCAACAGTCAGAGGCGATGTTTCCCCCCACAACTTACTTAGCTAATGGTCATTAATGAATCTATCCTCTAAGAACTTAACCAGTGCTTTTTAAAAACCAGCTACACTACTGGCCTTGACCACCTCCTCTGGCAACAAGTTCCACAAGTTAATTGTGTGTTGAGTAAAAAAACCCACGATTTTCTTTTCTTTCTTTTCAATCTGCCACCACTTACTTTCATGGAGTAGGTCATCTACCAAAGCCACACGCGCGGTCTCGGTGCCATGCCCCAGATGGAAGCCTGACTGAGAGGGATCAAGAAAACTGATGCAATCCCCCTGCAGCTGCCGAGCCACTACCCGTTCAATAACCTTCCCTAAAAAGGAAGGTTAGAGACAGGCCGATAGCTGGCGGGGGAGTCAATGTCAAGCAATGTTTTGGGTTTATAAATTATTTATTTTAAGGTTGATGTGCATGTAGACTGTGGGTGATTTCAGACGTTACGGGCGGGCGGTTCACCACAGTGGATTCCCGGTGGGGGTGAACAAATCAACCACCCCCCGGGGCCAATAAAAGCCCCAAACAGACGTGACAGGACCGGGACCATGGATGGGAATCGGGCCTCCAGATCACGGACCGGGGCAGCACAACAGACGTGACGCTGATTCCCAGCTGTGGTAAGCACACCAAGAATCCCCTGGGAAGGGGCGGGACACAGACATGGCTGCCTGAGGGCAAACGAAGCCAAAAGGAACGAAAGGGAACGCCCACACAAGGGAAACGGGAAGGGAGGGGGGAGAGGGAGAACAGGCGCACAGGTACCACACACAGCAGGCACACACACGCACACATACACACACACAATGGGGACTCAGGGGCACCCACAGTACCAGCACATGCCGGCCCAATCCCACACACACACACACACACACACACACACACACACACACACACACACACAAACGCAGGCACGGAGGATAGGAAAGAAAGGGAAGGGGGGGTTGGGCTGCGGGACCAGGACGAGGGGAGGAACGGGCACAGGGGCAGGGCGGGACACCGCCACCAGGTACATCCCACCCCACAGCAGAACAGTCCCCACGGGCACCCCCACAGCAAACACACAGTCCTGGAAAGGGGGGGCCCTGCAGCTCGGGCGAATGCCACAGCGGGCGGCCAGATGTCACAGCGAACCAGCCGGGAAGGGCCCAGGAGGCACATGCAGTCAAGGCATCCCACCGAGGGGCAAATGAACGGCAGCCAGGAGAGGCAGTCCAGCACAGCAGGTCCAAGGATGGGTGGCCCCATCAGTGAAGGAGTTCAGGAGGGGCAGTCCTTGGGCCCCGGACCCCCGGGGCACACAAGCAACCCAGGAGGGAGAAGAGCGGCCCAGAGGGGGCCCAGTGACACAGCCGGAGCAGCAGCACACAGGGACGGTGGCCTCGCGGCAGCAAGGCAGGGACAGCAGGGTGGTGGAAGGCACCGGGGTCCGGCCCACGGGCAGGTGCCGAAGCCCACACGGCCCAGGACACGGGGGGCCAGGGAGGAACCCAGCGACTCACAGGCAGCCGTTGGGGGCAGCGAGGGGCCCGGGCCCCGGGTGCCCGGCCCGATGAACCAGGTGGGGCCAATGGATCATGCCCCGGCGGTATCCCAGCTCGGACATGTGGTGGGCGATCAGGTAGTAAGCCTCGAAGGGGTCATGCACAGACAGCCCCAACTGGACATCCGGACGGGACCATACCCGCCCCAGTGCCGACAGCTCCGCCGCGGAAGGCTCCGTTACACAGCAGGCTGCAGCAGGGGGCCAATGAAGATGCCCCAGCCCCAGAAGCCGGTGATACACTGCCACACGGGTGCGCTGGTACCCACATGCCCCGTGAACGCTGCCAAAGTAGGACACGGCCAAGGCAGGGCCCCCCTTAGCAAGGCACTGTGAGAAGGCTGCCAGGCTGCACACCCACAGTGCACTCACGGTCTCAGACCCAGACCAGGACACATGCAAACACCTATTCACCGGCACGCGCCCATCAGGGAAGCGGACCAGCCCCAGGGTCTCGGCATGGAGCCGGCAATCTTGTGCGCTCGCTTCGTAGCTGAGGTAGCGGAGTCCAGAGCTCAGGCTCGCGAGGCGGATGAGCAGCTGTCCGGCCTGCCCAGGAACAGCTGTACGGCAGGGCTACGCCACAGGTCACAGAGGGACATGGTCTCGGTGTAGGTCCAGATATGGGGGGCCCCATGGGGGACGGGAAGCGAGAGCCCCGTGGATGGACACACAGCCATGGTCCAACCACCCGGGGAGAATAGCACGAAGCTCTGGGGGCCTCACACCCCTTCCGGGGCCGAGGGGCCTCCCGGGGGTCCCAAGAACAGAGAAAGCGGCCACGGGCCACAACATTGTAGCACAACAGACCGAGGCATGGGGTGCGGACCCAGCACAGCTGCACAACACAATAGCTCTCACATATCAACTAATCAGCACTCCAAGGCCAAGGTGCCGCAAACACTAAGGGGGGGGGGGTAGCCAGCTGCATTTTTCCCTTTAAGTCTCCCTCCGGTGAGTGTGTTGATGCTGGTTGCCTGGCAGCGCCGTTTTGTGCATTGCCCACACCTGGGGATCATTTCCTTTGATTCTGGGTGGTGTTTGCCGTCCAGACATTACGTTTCGGTTGATCCCGGGTGGGGATCTCATTGACCACGCGTCCACAGGAATTGGTGCGGGGAGCCTGGGAAGCGTGGTTGAAATTGACCCCATGTGGGTATTGAGCGTGGTGAACATCTGGCGGCCGCCAAACAGACGTTCAGGGCGCCTTGGCCCCGCCGCGGGGTTGACCGTGGTTCACTGTGGTTGAGCGTGATCTCGTAATGTCTGAAAATACCCTGTGTTTTCTTCCATCCAATGTCAACCCTGGGAACTCTTTGCTGCTGGGTTATGCCATGCCACTGGCCTACCGTCCCCCTGGCTCCGCCCCAACCCCGCCGGCCTGGCCTTACTGCCCCAGTGTCCCTCCAACATCAAAACCCACCAGCCGCCCCTGCACTCTGCCCTCCCGCAGGGAGGCGTTGAGCACCCCAGCCAGCAACGGTCCCATTGTCTCCCGGCAGGACTTAACCAGCCAGGAGGGGCAAGGATCTAATTCACAAGAAGTAGCCCTGACCGCCCCAAGAACATCCACCGCCTCAGCGGGCGTCACTGACTGAAACTGATCCCATAAAACCGGATATGGCGGGGCTTCCATAAACTCTGGTTCCAAAGTCATGGTGAATACAAGTGATTTTATCCACAAAATAATCCACAAACATGTCACAGCGAGCAGTAGATGACTCCACTCCAAGGCTGAGGGAGGCTGGACTGACCAGCCACTGCATAACCCGGAAAAGCTCCGCTGGATGGGATTCTGTGGAAGCTATGAGAATAGCAAAAAACTCCCTCTTTGCTGCCCTCAAATTTCATTTGTTTCATGAAGCGAAAGATCAGACACCATCAGATTTATTTAAAGAAGTTAATTAACAATTAACTTCTTCTAAAGTCACTTGGCCAATCAGACGACATACTCTGCACCTTGTGACCACTGCCAACCAATCACAAGTTAAGGAATTAGCAAACGAACCAAATAGCGTACAATTTAATCATTGTCACGGAGCTAATTAAAGAAAAGGCCATTATCAAACAACATTCGAGATGGCATTAAAAAAAACTGAGGAAGGCTCAATTTGATCTCAATATTAATTTAAGCCCAAATGCAAAGTCAGTAAATGGAAAGTAGCTACTTCTGATAAGCCAATAAGGACGTGGCTTTATATGTGAGGCTAACGGGCTTGTTTGCTTAATTATTTATTAATTAATTAATTAACCATTCTTTTATTTCTATTCCTCCCTGCCCCACCTCAAGCACAGGCTCGTGACAGGTTCCAGATAACAAGTCAAGTCAATAAAACCAATCAAGAGAACTATTAGAAGTGAATAGCTCTGTCCTCGGCTGTAGCCAGTTGGGATGGAGCTATTTGCATAAGCAGCCTCATTGGTTAACACAGCAGCAGAATGTAATTGTGATGACTTAAGAGGTTGGTCGACAAACAATGGGTTCATTCTAAGCTGGTCTCGTATCGCCTTTCAGCCACTAGCGAAAGAGGATTTATTCTGCATCATAACGGGGCTCTGGACAAGTGCTGAAGGGAAAGTCTTTGGGTCTGAGCGGCTCCGTGCTAAAATGTAAGCACAGGGGGGCTGGAGGTTAGTTGATCTAGGGGTCATCTTCACCTCGTAATATCACGGACATTGCTAGGAAATCTCTGTGTAAAATATAGGGATGTCTTGTGTCTATCTCTTGAGAGGGGCCCCTCTTAGACCCTTCGCCAGGTGGGTGGGAGGCACCAGCCAAACCTCAGCCAGCCCAGGAGACAGGTACTGAATTTGCAATGGGATGGACTACATGGCCTTTGAGGTCCCTTACAACCCTAAAGTCCTATGATTCTGCACCTGCTTCCCATCATACCAAACAGTCCACTAATGACACTACACAGACCAGTGCTGAGTAATTCTGATTCGGACGGCTTACAACCCACCTTTCATCTTCTTATCTCAGAACTTACATTCCGTGGTACGTCAGCAATGCGTCTGGTCCTGGGCCATCATTAATTAGAGACAGGTCCCTGCCCCAGTGGGTTTACAATCTAGGGTGGGTAAGGGTGGGGGGATGAGGAAGAGGGGCTCATAGGGAGAGACAGGGAAACATAGGGTGTTTTAAAATGAGACGCATCCACGCATGGTCCCCCACAGTCCACGTGTCCAACTGCTTGTATGATGATGGTGCGTGGGGAGGTGCATTCCCATGTCCCACGCAGCAACCACCCATGGCCATATCTCGTTACAGCATGATGCAAACACTTTGTTTTCCCATGTGTTTCCTCTCCCCAGTTCCCTGGATTTCCCGGCTGACGCTTAGCAATGAGGATCCTGTACCTTCTGATGACCCTTCTCTTTGTGATCTTCCTGGCTGCTCCAGGTAAACTGTAGCCAGCCAAGCCAAACGCATTCATTTCACATGCCAACTGGTTTTTAAAAAATGCAGTAGGTTTGGCTTTGACTGTGTGAACACAGAAAGGGAGCTCCGCTGCTAATTATGCATGCTAAGTCATTCCTAGACACTTAAATGAGTACCCACCAAAAAGACAAAATCTGTCGAATTGGAACTATCCAACCCCAAACAAACAACCTGAATCATGGACACCAGACGTCCGATCGCCAATCAATAACTCATTTTTTGCAATTTAAGTTCATTTATTTTGTCCATTTTCAGTTTTTACCCTTCATTTTGCACCCCTCATTTTCACTGTTCCTGATGAAAACATGGAAAACAGGAGATGGACAAAATAAGTGAAATGCGAAGTGAAGTGAAGCAAAACTGAAAAATCGGTGACTCAAAATGTTTTGAGTTGACAAATGTGGTTCAGGTTGACAACAGCGTGCTCAAATTTGGGAAAACAAAACCCGCAAGCAGCTGTTTTTTGCTGTTCTTTTCACCTCTATTTATCACCAAACACCCAGCTGTTCGCATGATCATTAACACTCTCTGAATATTACGGACTTGAAATTTGGGTAATTATCACTGAAGCAATAGAGCTGAAATGAGATTTCGCCAAAATGAGAAATCTCATCAAAATCCTGGTTTCCAATATTGGGTGAAAACAGACATGACGCTAACCACCCTTTAACCACCCTTGGTGGTCATTTATGCATGTTTCAGGGCTGCATAGGGCACCAATACAGCCCTGCAACATGCATAAATAACCACCAAGGGTGGTTAAAGGGTGGTTAGCGTCATGTCTGTTTTCACCCATTGTCTTGCTCAGATCGCGCACCTCTAGGTACTTGACAATGTCTCCACCAACGTTTCGTTTCTTGATTGACTAACTTTCCGCTTAACAAGATCCTATTTACTGCTTTGCCGTTCATTTTAAATCCTGAGAGGCAATACGGACGCAACACCACATTTCTTGCACTCCATTTCCCCTTGCACTTCCTTGTCACTCATTGGCTGGTACACAGATCCCTTTACTAATCCGCAGTCCAGCTGCAGATTGGCCAAAGCAAAGGAAACAACATAGAACAACAATTCCAATTGGAGGCACGAGTGGAGGCTAAGGGGAGGGCCATTCACACTGTGGTTGGCTCAGAAATGCCGACACAACAAACCTAGAAGTAAAACAGTACCCTCAGCAGTGAGGTACATGCCAGGTAAATGAACGGTTTGCGGTAAACGGCAAGTGAAAAGTCAGTAACTCAGGACGGTATTATCTTGCGGTACCGTGTGAACTGAGAAATCGCATCAGTATCAGGAAATGGTTGGGGAATCAGTCCCAGTTCTTGATATGGCAAAATTACTCACAAGTAAAAGATTTTGCTGCTCGTGTCAGCCCTACTAATAACCCTCCTGGGGGATATTTGTATGAGAATGTATTATTTGCATAGCTCCACCAAGGATTTGCTTCCCCAGGATACACATATTCCCTCACCAGCAGGACTGGCCTTACCACAGGGAGCATTTTTAGACACACGTTAAAGTTCCGGATGTTTCAATCTTCTGGGTTTACAAGTCCACAAATAAGTTCCGGATGCATTCTTCACACACACAATGCCCTGAGGCAGTTCCTGGATGCATTCTTCACACAAACACTGCCCTGAGGCAGCCTAAAGTAGCCGCAGCTGTAGACGTGAGGGGTTGCCATGGAAACCCAGTGACCACAGCTGCCTGGAGCAAAGCAGTTTACCAGGAGAACATTTTACACACAAAGGTTCTGGGAGAAGTTTCATGCAGAAGTTCAAAGAGCCAGATATTTAAGATCTGGGTGAGTGATTTAGATACACAGGAAGTTCAGGATGTAACTGCAAACATGCAGGAGAAATGTGTGTGTAAAAACACCCATAGATTCATATAGAGGCATTATGGGTTTTTCAGTTTTATTCTCTATCCCTTTCAGAATAATTCCATTCTGTTTGCTTTTTTGACTACCACCACCACAAGCTGAGCTCAGGATTTCAATGTATTGGCCACAATTTTATTTTTATTTATATATTTATGTAAAATTTATATCCCGCCCCTCCTGCCCAGGGCGGCAAACAACAATAATCAATAAAACTATACCAAAAAAATTTAAAAAATTAAAAATACAATATGTGGGGAAACCCCACCCCCACCCCTCGCCAAAAGCCTGGCGGAACAGCCAGGTCTTACATAGACGCCGAAATAGCAGGAGGGTGGGGGCCAACCGAGCCTCCTCCGGGAGCGAATTCCACAGCACAGGGGCGGCCACCGAAAAAGATCTAACATCGGTGGTCACCCGCCTTGCCCGGGGAACCTCCAAAAAGGCCCCCACGGACAATCTCAAGGGTCACACGGGCACATGGGGTGTGAGGCGGTCCCACAGATAAGCAGGGCCTAGGTCGTGAAGGGCCTGGACTCCAGTGACTCCAAGATCCTTCTCCTGAGTGGTAACTTCTGATTTAGAACCCAGCGTTTTATACATAATAATTACATATAGTTTGGTTTATTTTTCCAAACTATGTGCATGCATCTCTTTACACTTGTCAACATTAAATTTTATCTACCATTTAGATTCCCAGTCACCTAGTCTCACAAGTTCCTCCTGCAATTCCTTGCAGTCCACTCAGGTTTTAACTACCTTGAATAACGTTGTGTCAGCTAAAAAAGTGATCACCGAGTCTCTACTCCCTTTTCCAGATCATTAATGAATATATTAGACAACACCAGTCCCAGTACAGATCCCTGGGGAACTCTACTATTTACTTCTCTCCGCTGTAAAAACTGACCATTTAGTTCTACTCTTTGTTTCCTATTCTTTAACCAGTTACCAATCCACAATAGGATGCTGCCTCCTATCCTATGACTATATAATTTCCTCAAGAGTCTCTTGTGAAGAACTTTATCAAACATTTTCTGAAAATCCAGATGCACTATGTCAACTGGCTCGCCCTTATCCACAAGAATATTTACACTAAAAAAATTCCAATAGATTAGTGAGGCGCAACTTCCTTTTGCTAAATCCATGTTGACTCTTCACCATTATGTCGTGTTTAGCAATATGCCCAGTAATTCTGTTCTTAACAACTGTTTCCACCAGTTTGTCTCGCACCGATATCAGACTCACCAGTCTGTAGTTTGCAGGATCACCTCTGGAGTCCCATTAAAATATTGGCATTACATTCGCTACCCTCCAATCTTCTGGTACAGTGGCAGATTTTAGTTATAGGTGAAATTACCAATAGTGCGTCTGCAATTTCATATTTGAGTTCCTTCAGAACTCTGGGATGAATACCATCTGGCCCTGGTGATTTGTTACTATTTAGTTTGTCAATTTGCTCTAGAACCTCTTCCAGAGTCACGTTGATCTGTAACTGTTCTTACGATCTGTCACCTACAAAGAATAGTTCCAGTGTGGGTATCCCCCAACATCCTCTGCAGTGAAGACTGAAGCAAAGAATTCATTTAGCTTCTGTAATGTCCTTATCCTCCCTGAGCTCCCCTTTCACTCCTTGGCCATCTAATAGCCCAACTGACTCTCTGGCAGGCTTCTCACTTCCGGTGTACTCAAAAAAAAGTTCTTATTATTCCAAGCAGGATGAGCAGGCAAGACTGAGCAGTGGTGGGAGCTCTAGGACTGTGCCTCTACCTGCTCCCCTATTGTTGACAGCTTATTTATCAGAAATTCCTGGACCCAATTATCAACCACTAAAATGTCACAGGGATAAACCTACCCTCTGATTTTCCAGGGTCATGTCCTTTGATCTGCAATTAATACGTGCTCCATCGAGTACAACGTATTCATAGTTTGATCAGATAGGCCACTTCATCAAAAATATGCAACTGATACTTATTCCAAAAAGAATCATAGAGTTGGGGGTACCTCAGAGGTCATCTAGTCCAACCTCCCTGCTTGGATGCAGGATGACTACAGCTACAACATCCATGACACATGGCAATCCAGCTTCTTTCTGAAAACCTCCAGTGATGGAGAAGCTATGACCACCCTCGGCAGCTTGTACCATTGTCACACAACTCTTACTATTAGGAGTTTCTCCTAATAACTAACCAAATTCTACGAGCTTGTAACTTAAGTCCATTATTTCTAGTCTTGCCCTCTGTAGCCATGCTGAACAGTTCCTTGACATCTTCTTGGGTGCAGTCCTTTAAATGGCTGAAGACTCTTAATTGTTAATTTTAGTCCCGATTTCCAACCTATGAAGATTTTTTTGAATTCTTATTCTGCCCTCCAAAGCATTAGCAACCCCTCCCAGTTTTGTGTCACCTTCCAAACTTCATTAGTATTCCAAGTAATTCATAAGTAAGGATTTAATATTTAAGAATTTAACATTGTAAAGTTAGGGCTCAAATAACTAAGACAATATTCAACCTCAGGATTTATTTAATACTCAAAAAGGAAGGTTTAGATTACCTAAGAACATAAGTGCCATAGTGGGTCAGTCCTGGCCTCATTAACACTCTAGCAGGCTTTCTGCTTCCGAAAAGACCTACATTTGGTCCAGGTGGTGGTAATAGCAGAGGGTTGTCGGAGGCGGCTTTACCACAAGTTGCCCACCTTGGGCCCCACTCTTTTGTCTACCTACGGGACCCCGCAATGGCCTCCGATTTCAGCAGGGCAGGGTGTGGGGCCCTCAATCCCTACCTGTGAGGTCCCAAACATGACCATCTCTCGGGCCCTTCAGTGGGTGCCCTGGAGGGGGCAGAGCCACAGAGAAGTAGGTGGGATCACCAGGGGCCTCACATTTTATCTTCATCCTGGACCCCACAAATTCTAAGGCCGGCCTCGGGGTGTGTACACGTTTTGTTGTGGTTGTAGGGTCCTATTTCTGAGATTTTATGAGGAGTGGACTCTCACACTTGAACTGTGACTTGGAGGCACCCATGAATTTCTCACTACTTCTTCCTTGCTTCTTTTAGCAGACGTCAGTCCATTTGCCAATGCAACAGCAAAAGTACGTCGTTCTCCAATTCATTTCACTCAATGAAGAGTTTCACTGGTGCAGGTGCATCTTGAGAGATCCCTGGATATTCATCGTGGACACTGGCACAGCATCATTCCTGGATTGTCCAGGACAATCCTGGACATCCGGCGACCCTAGCTCCCTTCACCCATGACTTACGGTCCCTGTTCTAGAACCAACGCTCAGCTGATGAGAACCAGTGCTCCGCTTCTACAGTAAAAGGTGGAGGTTCCCATTAGGAGATGGGAGAAAAGCCTCAGACCAGAACCTGCCACACTGAGCTGCTTGTAGCTATAGAGATAGTATTGTCACTTCCAGGGGGAATGGAAAGCTTTGACTTTTTTTGTTTGTTTGTTTTGTATCTAAGGTGTCAGACCTGGACCTGCACTTGGGAGAACAGGGTCCAAATCTGGTCTGAGCCATGAACTCACCACATGGTCTTGGGCAAGTCATTGGGTGTCTTCACACGGACAGCTGTCCTGCCTCTGCTCTGCCACACCCCAGGGCAGGCCGTCCACCAGATGTGCAGGCGGAGCACTCTGGTGGTGTTCTGGAGCATCCGGGAGCACCGTCAGCGGAGCAGGAAGCCCAAAGGGCACTGGCCAGAGGCGGGGCTGCAGCCCGTCTACTGGGTACATTGCCACTGCAGCTCTGCTCTCGGCCGGGGGTTGCCCCACGCAACACTATCGAGTTGCGGGCGGTAGCCTACAGCGTGAGCCAATCTCTCTTCAGTGCCACTCTATGGTGTGGGGGGAAGGGGTGCTACATGGGCAGATCATGGGCCGCGGCAGCTGCTGGACCCATTTAAAACAGACCCAGGCAGGGCTGCAAGTGGGCAGGTGTGGGGGTGCACTCCCGGACTTGCTCTAGGGGTGAGCAGTGCACCCCTGCATCTGTGTAAAAGCACTCCGAGTCTGTCAGCCTCAGTTCTGCATCCGTAAATGGGAATAAACATGACCTACCTCACAGGGCTGTAGTGAGAGAGAACTAGGTAAAGATTATAAAGGACTTGGAACATTGAAAGTGCTATAAGAATTATTAATATGATTAGGGTTAAGGACAGGATGATAATAATACCTAACCTCATCCATCAGGTTGCTCCTCACCCCCACAGAGTGCTCATTTATGCATCCCTTTATACTGAACAACATGCATCTCTTTCCCCCCCTTGTAACTAAGCCAAGCACATGCACCTTCAACTTTATGAATGTATCCCTTTCTCTCCCTATGTTCCCTCCCCTCCCATGTCCATCCTAGACTGTACACTCCTTGGGGCAGGGACCTGTTTCTAATTCTCACTGTTCAGTGACCAGGGATAACAAGCCGCTGAAGTTTCATATTTTCAGAGTGAAACGCCTGTGATAGTTCTAAAACAAAAAAGGGTTTGTGATTTTTTTTCAGGGCTGTACACCCGGGGTGGGGAACCTTTTCCCTCCCAGAAACCACTCTGAAAATTAACACAAACTGCAAGGACTGGGCTGCATAGAACTTGGGGACGGGTGCTTAAGGGGTGTGTGGTGACAAAGGAGAGTCCAAAATCATGGCTCTGGACCATGGATCTCATCCCAATCATTGTGTGCTCATTTCTGCTCATCTCATCTCTCTCTGCGTCCTCATCTCTGCTGCCTTCTCCTGGTCCCCCTTTTTCAGATGTGGCGGCCCCATCTCCTTATGGGAGGGCCACCAGGAGCATATTATACCCAGGGTCCGTTCTCTGCACTGGCTGCCTATAGTCTTCCGAGCCCGATTCAAGGTGCTGGTTCTTACCTATAAAGCCCTATACGGCTTGGGCCCCATATATCTGCGGGATTGCCTCACTCCCCATGCCCTGGATCAGTCCCTGCGGTCAACGAGGAGTGCCCTTCTCAAAGTCCCCCCTTCCCGGGTATTCTGGGGGGAGACTATGGAGAGGGCGTTTTCGATGGCCACCCCGAGGCTGCGGAACCCGGCAGAGGCTGAGGTGGCCCTGAATCTCTCCTCTTTTCGATGTTCCGCCAGACCCTTGGCGAGAGAGATGAGTGAGTTTTTATTTTTATGAGGGGTGCGAAGGGTGGGATGTTTATTTCTTCTCTCCTCTTTTCCTCCTGCGGGGGGATGTTTTCTCCCTTTTTTCCCTCCTCTTCTCTCCCCCCCCCTCTTTTTAGATGTTTTATGTTTATGTTGATCATGTAGTTTTTATATGTGTATTTTGACATTTTTATATCTTATAAGCTGCCTCGAGTTGCCTTTCCCAGCAGGGGCGGGATATCAAATGTTTTAATATAATAAAATAGGGCGTAGAAATTTGATGCAGGGACTGTTCCAGCGCAAATGAAAAGGGGCCAAATTAAAACTTGTTGTGGGCTACATTTGGCCCCCAGGCCTGAGATTTGCCCGCCCCCCCTTACAAATGGGCAGCATTCTGATGTCCCCTTAACCCAATGACTGTGGCCACTTTTACACGAGGCGCTTAGAAGCGCCTCTGGAGCCCCGTATTCAAGAGGAAAGCTGCGCGGGGGGGTGTTTCCATGCTCCCCTCGATGAAAGTGACGTGCCGTCCATTCTCTTCAGAGGCGGTGGCTGCTGATGCGGAGCTTTCAGGAGACACGTTCTGGAGACCTCAATTTTCAGGTCTACAGACTGCGGCCTCTTGAAAGCCCC
Source organism: Sphenodon punctatus (assembly GCA_003113815.1). NCBI lineage: Eukaryota > Metazoa > Chordata > Lepidosauria > Sphenodontia > Sphenodontidae > Sphenodon > Sphenodon punctatus. The sequence continues at coordinate 1,074,518 of QEPC01009864.1, read as the reverse complement.
GCGTCTGCAGCCGCTGAAGAGAATGGGCGGCACGTCACTTCCGGTAGCGCGGGGAGTGTGTAAACATTCCCCGAGCGGCTTTCCTCTTGAATACGGGGCTCCAGAGGCGCTTCTAAGCACCGCATGTAAAAGCGGCCTCGGTTCCCGTCAGCTTTCTACCGTGGTCATTTTGACAGGGTGGGTCACCAGGAGCACATGACACCAGTGCTTCAGAGTCTGCACTGGCTGCCAATAGCATTCTGGGCACAATTCAAGAGGCTGGTTTTATTTTTTACCTATAAAGCCCTACATGTCTACTACTACTACTAATTTATAGCACTATTAGGCTATCATCCCCCCTTACCCATTCCCCCTAGGCCCAAACCCGCGACACCCAGGTGTTCCACAGACCATTGTGGCCAATACGAGGCCGGTGCACGACTCACACCCCGCAAACCAGGCCGTTCCCCATCCCCCAACCTCATCCGCATCCCGTGCCTTCCCAAACACCAATTGCCTTTTTCCTGCTCCCTCTGGAACTGCCGCTCGTCCGTGGCTAAAGCTCCCTTCATCCACGATCTCTTCCTCTCTCGCCCCTTTCAACTCCTTGCTCTTACGGAAACCTGGATCACGCCCTCCAACTCTGTTACCCCGGCCGCTCTATGCTCCGGGGGCCTGTCGTTCTCTCACCGCCCCCGCCCTGAGGGCCTGGGTGGTGGTGTGGGCTTACTCCTTGCTAAGCACTGCCAATTCAAAACCCTCTCCCCTCCTCCCTCCCCCTCCTTCCCTTCCTTTGAGGCCCACTCTGTGCGCTTATACTCCCCTCTACACCTTCGGGTTGCTGTCATCTACCGCCCCCCGGGTTCCCTCTCCTCTTTCCTCCCGGACTTTGAATCCTGGCTCACCTTCTTCCTCTCCGATGATATCCCCACTCTTATCCTTGGTGATTTCAACATTCACGTTGACACGCCCTCCGCCCCCTCTGTTTCCCGCTTTCTCTCTCTCGCTTCCTCCTTTAATCTCCGACTCTGGACCGACTCCCCCACTCATACTGACGGCCATTCCCTCGACCTCGTCTTCACTCGAAACTGTTCTCTAACTGACCTCTCCTTTGACCCCTTCCCTAGTTCTGATCACTTCCTCGGCTCCTTCAGCCTTTCCCACCGACCCCCCTCCGCCTCCCCCTCTATGCGCCCCTTCCGCAATATGCAGGCCCTTACTCCCTCGGAGTTTGCCGCACATCTTTCCCCCCTTCTCCCCCCCGTTTTCGCCTCCTCCTCCCCTGACTCTGCTGTCTCTGCTCTCAACGCTTCTCTCTCCTCGACCCTTGACTCTCTTGCCCCCCCCTCTGCTCGCCCCGTCCGCCCCCTCGACCCCCGCCCCTGGCTTACCCCTGCCATCCGCTACCTCCGCTCCTGCGCCCGGGCTGCCGAACGCCTCTGGCGCAAATCCCGCTCCCTCCCTGACTTCCTCCATTACAAATTCTCCCTCTCCTCCCTCTCCTCGGCTATCTCCCTAGCTAGGCAGCGCTATTATGCCTCTAGGATCGAATCTTTCTCCCGCGACCCTCGCCGCCTTTTCTCTACTTTCGACTCCCTTCTCAAACCCCCCTGCCCTCCCCCGCCCTCTTCCCTTGCTGCTCGGGATCTTGCGTCGTTCTTCACCTCCAAGATTGACAAGATCCGTCGGGATATTGCCTCCCGCCCCCCTCCGCCCCCCGCTCCCCTCCCGCCCCCTCCCCCGCCCCCCTCCCTCCTCGCATCCTTCCCTCCTGCCTCTCTCCAGGAAATCTCTGCTCTTCTCTCTTCATCCAACCCCTCCACCTGCCCCCTTGACCCGATCCCCTCCCGCCTCCTGACCTCTATTGCTCCCACTGTCGCTCCCCCCCTTCTGCATGTTGTCAATCTCTCCCTTTCCACAGGCTCCTTCCCCTCTGCCTTCAAACATGCCACTGTCTCCCCCATCCTCAAAAAGCCTACCCTGGACCCTTTCGATCCCTCTAGTTACCGGCCGGTCTCCCTCCTTCCCTTTGCTTCGAAGCTCCTGGAACGTGTCGTCTACTCCCGCTGCCTGAACCTCCTCTCTGCCAACTCCTCCCTCGACCCTCTCCAGTCCGGCTTCCGCCCCCTCCACTCTACTGAAACTGCCCTGGCCAAGATCACCAATGATCTACTTGTCGCTAAATCGAAGCGCCACTACTCCGTTCTTGTCCTCCTTGACCTCTCTGCCGCCTTTGACACTGTCGACCACTCGCTCCTCTTGGACTCCCTTTACTCTTTGGGCTTCCGTGGCTCTGTCTTTGACTGGTTCTCCTCCTACCTCTCTGACCGCTCCTTTAATGTCTCCCTCCCCGAGTCGACCTCCCCCTCCCTTCCCCTCTCGGTTGGGGTTCCCCAAGGTTCTGTCCTTGGCCCTCTCCTCTTCTCTATCTACACCCGGTCCCTTGGTGAAATTATTGCCTCCCACGGGTTCCAATACCATCTCTATGCTGATGACACCCAACTCTATCTCTCTACCCCCTCTCTCTCCTCCTCTGTCCGCTCACGCCTCGTCGACTGCCTCTCTGATATCTCCGCCTGGATGTCCCGACGCCAACTCAAACTGAACATGGCCAAGACTGAACTCCTCATTTTTCCTCCCTCCCCCTCCTCTCCCTCTGACCTGACCGTCTGCATTGATGGGGTCACCATCCGTCCTGTTCTCCGTGCCCGCAGCTTGGGCTTCATTTTTGACACGCACCTCTCCTTTAAACCTTACATTGACTCTGTGGCCAAATCCTGCCGATTCGCTCTCCTCAACATTGCCCGCATTCGCCCCTTTCTATCTGTCTCCTCGGCCAAAATCCTTGTTCATGCCATGGTTATCTCTCGCCTCGACTACTGCAACCTCCTCCTTGCTGGCCTCCCTCGCTCCCACCTGTCCCCCCTTGTGGCGATCCAAAACTCTGCCGCCAAGGTCATTCACTCTGCCCGTCGCTTCGACCATGTGACGCCTCTCCTCCTCTCCCTTCACTGGCTCCCCCTTCCTGAACGTATCCTGTTCAAACTCCTGGTTTTCACGTTCAAATCGCTCCATGACCAAGCTCCCCCTTACCTCTCGGACCTAATCGCCCTACGCGCTCCTGCGCGCGCTCTCCGCTCTTCCGCTGTCCCCTCCCTCGCTCTCCCTCGCTTCTCCTGCTCGCCCAACCGCCTTCGTCCCTTCTCCCTCGCTGCCCCGCATGCCTGGAACTCCCTCCCTGCCGACGTCCGCCTCGCCTCCTCCCTCCGCTCCTTCAAATCCCTCCTCAAGACCCACCTTTTCCATGCTGCCTTTCCCAATGCCCTCTAGTCTTTCCCCTTGCTCTTACTGTCAGCCCTCCTCTGCTGACTGCTGCTACCGACCACCTTGTAACCAAGCCAAGTACACGCACCTGAGACTTCGCATCCGCCTGAATGTTTGTTTGTCTTCTCCCATGTCTCTCCCGCTGTCCCCTCTCCTTGTCTCCCCCTCCTTGTCTTTTAGATTGTAAGCCACAGGTAGGGACCGCATCTGATTGTATGTTCTGTACAGCGCCAGGTTGCAACTGGCGCTTTATAAATGTTTAATAATAATAATAATAATAATTTATGGTCACAGATTTTGGAGACAGGTCCCTGCCCAGTGGGCTTATAATCTGAGATGGACACAGGTGAGGGGAACACAGGGACAGACACACACACATTCCCATTTTACAGATGGGGAACTGAGGCTGAGAGGTTGTCACTTCCCCGAGGCCACCCAGTGAGTTCATGGCTAGGGCAGGATTCAAATCCTGGCTTCCCAGGACCAAGTCCAGAATCTTATTCACTAGGGATGAGACACTGGGGAGAATACCGGATACCGGATTTATCAGTATCGGATCTCCCCGGTATCAGCATACCAGATTGGTTTTTTTACATTGTGGCCATTTACTTCAATGGCCGTGATGTAAAAAACCCGGTAAAGCAGCCAATGTTAAAAATCCGGTATGCTGATACCGGTGATTATCGGATTAATCCGATATACCTGATTATCGGGTGTATCGGATTTATCCGATACCAATATTCCCACCCCTATTTATTCACTACCACACTAGCTCTCTAGGCTGAGAGGTTGTAACTTGGCCACGGCCATCCAGTGAGTTTATGGATACGGCAGGATTTGAACCCTGGCTTCCCAGGTCCAAGTCCAGTCCAGGTCTAAAGGACTACCTTCCTCCTTCTGCAGCCTCTACGATCAGCCGAGTGAGCCCTCTTGCAAGTTCTATCACTGGCCCAGATCCATTATGTCCTGGGCTCGCAGAGAGCTGTTCTTGGTGGCTGCTCCACTGCTCTGGAACTCCCTTCCTCTGACGGTTCACCTAAACCCTGCTTTGAGCATCTTCCAGAGGCAGTGCAAGATGTATTTATTCGTCCAGACATGAAATGGGCAGAGGTAGATCCTGACGAGGGGAGGGGAGATTGTTAGTATTGTATAGGGTTTATTTTGTATTTTATCTTTTTATTATGTTAGCCACCCTGAGTCTCAGGGGATAGGATGGGATAAAAATTGCAATAAATTAATATTAAACAAATTCCCAACACTTTTCTTTTGATGCAGCAAGTGGCCAGCGTGTGGCTCGGTACGTGAGCCGCTGTCTGAGGAGAGGCGGGACGTGCCGGTACGATGACTGCGAAGATAAAGAGGAGCAAATCGGAACCTGCTACCATCACACCATGCTCTGTTGCCGAGATCTCAATAGGAAATGACAGAGAATGGACATTGTCCCTCCTGAAAGCTAGAGGGCTCTTAAGAGGAGGAAGATGGAGCTGTGCTTTTCTTTAATGAACCAAACAATGACTGTTAGATCACATATCCTTAATAATAAACATGGAATGTCATTATTAATAAGTCATTCTTCAATGTTAAATCCTTGGGTGAAGGTGTCGAGGGAAGACTTAAGAAGTTTGACAGGTGGCAAAAAACTGGAGGGGTCACTAATGCCTTGGAAGACAAAATAAGACGAATTTTTAAAAAAATCTTGATAGATTGGAAATCTGGGCTGAAATTAACAATGAACAGTCTTCAGGCAGGCTAAAGTAGTGTCCCCAAGAAGATAACAAGGAACCGTTCTGCATTGCTAGAGAGGGTAGGACCAGAAGCAGTTACAAGAAGGTTGATTTTGGTTAGTTATCAGGAAAAACTTCCTAATAGTAAGAGCTAGGGGTGAGACTATCGGGATCGGATTAATCCAATAATACCGATAATGGTTGGTATTGGATTAATCCGATAATACCGATAATGGTCGGTATCGGATTAATCCGATAATACCGATAATGGTCGGTATCGGATTAATCCGATAATACCGATAATGGTCGGTATCGGATTAATCCGATAATACCGATAATGGTCGGTATCGGATTAATCCGATAATACCGATAATGGTCGGTATCGGATTAATCCGATAATACCGATAATGGTCGGTATCGGATTAATCCGATAATACCGATAATGGTCGGTATCGGATTAATCCGATAATACCGATAATGGTCGGTATCGGATTAATCCGATAATACCGATAATGGTCGGTATCGGATTAATCCGATAATACCGATAATGGTCGGTATCGGATTAATCCGATAATACCGATAATGGTCGGTATCGGATTAATCCGATAATACCGATAATGGTCGGTATCGGATTAATCCGATAATACCGATAATGGTCGGTATCGGATTAATCCGATAATACCGATAATGGTCGGTATCGGATTAATCCGATAATACCGATAATGGTCGGTATCGGATTAATCCGATAATACCGATAATGGTCGGTATTGGATTAATCCGATAATACCGATAATGGTCTGTATCGGATTAATCCGATAATACCCGATAATGGTCGGTATCGGATTAATCCGATAATACCGATAATGGTCGGTATCGGATTAATCCGATAATACCGATAATGGTCGGTATCGGCAATACCAGATTTTTCACATTGCCGAGTTTATCGGATTTTTAACATTGCCCATTGAAGTCAATGGCCGCAATGTTAAAAATCCAGTAAAATCGGCAATGTTAAGAATCCAGTATTCCAATACCAATAAATCCAGTACCGGGAGATCCGATACTGGTAAATCCAGTATCCAGTAATCCCCCTCAAGTTCCACACTTAGTAAGGGCTATGCGGCAATGATATAGGCTGCCTAAGGAGGTCATCATAGCCTCTCCATCACGGGAGTTGAGTTTTTCAAGGAGAGACTGGACAGCTCTCTGGGGATGTTGTAGCTATACTCAACCTGCATCCAAACAAGGGGTTGGACTAGATGACCTTCAAATCCCTTCTCTCTATGATACTATGATTCTTTTTAGAATAAGTACCAGTTGCACCTTTTTGATGAAGTGGCCTATTTGTTTAAACCACAAACGAGTTGTACTCTGTGGAGAACCTATTCATTGTCAAACCAAGGACAGAACACGAGAGTTTGAGGAAAGGGCTATCCCTGCAACTCTTTAGTGGTTGAAAAAGGTGTCCAGGAATGGCAGATGAAATTTAATGTGGACAAGTGCAAAGTGATGCACATAGGGGGAAACAGTCCAAACTCTCTATATACGGTGCTGGGTTCAAAATTAGGAGTTACCAATCGGGAAAGGGACCTTGGAGTCATTGTGGACAATACATTGCAATCCTCCGTTCAGTGGGTGGCAGCGGTCAAAAAAGCAAACAAAACGTTAGGAATCATTTGGAAAAGGCATAGAGAATAAAACTGAAAATGAATATCATAATGTATCTATATAGATCTACGGCATAACCGCACCTGGAGTATTGTGTGCAGTTCCGGTTGCCCCATCTCAGAAAAGACACAGTAGCACTAGAAAAGGCACAGAGAAGGGCAGCAAAAATGATCACGGATCTGGAACGGCTCCCGTACGAAGAGAGGCTTGGTAGGATAGGGCTTTTCAGCTTGGAGAAGGGCTGACGGAGAGGGGTTAGGATAGAAGTTTATAAAACCATGAGTGGTTTTATAAATAGGGAGCTGATATTTACCCTCTCTAACAGCACTAGAATGAGGGGACACTCCATTCAATTAACTGTCAGCAGATTTAAAACAAATAAGAGAAAGTATTTTTTTCACTCAGCGCACAATTAACTTGTGGAACTTACTGCCAGAGAAAGCGGTCACGGGCAGTAGTGTCGCTAGTTTTAAAAAGGGACTGGATAAGTTCTTGGAGGATAGGTCCATTCATGACTATAGGTAGGTTTTGGGAATGTAACCTCTTACTGTTGGGGGCTGGAACAACAGGGAACGGATTGGCCTTTGTGACCTGTCAGGTACTTCTCCCAAGAGAAGGAGATTGGCCACTGTTGGAGACAGGATGCTGGGCTTGATGGACCATTGGTCTGACCCAGTACGGCACCACCTACATTATTACGCTCTTGATTTCTCATAAACGAGCTGGCAACACTAGGAGGAGCAGACAGATGTCCTGGAGCTCTCCACCTGCTTGGAATCTCCAGCTGCTGAGTGGCAGGGTCTCCTGGCTCTCCTCCCTCCACCACCGACTTCTTTTCCTCGTGGCGGATCTCCACGGCGCCGAGATTCATGTCCTTTTGGGCCTTCCACCAGTGACTGCTGGGTTGCCAATTTTCACGGTTTTAGCCTATGAGGGTCTCAAGGTCCAACAAGCACAATTTTATTTCAGACTGTGCAAGTCATGAAACCATGACTTACACACACACACAAACTGTGTTACTGCACAGGGCCCTGTGTTTTGGGGGTGGAAGGGGCGGGGCCTTGAGAACCAGCCAATACATGGAGTCCGCGAATAAACATGAAACAATTGACATGAGCATGAGATGCTGTGGCATAAAACATGGGGCCATGGAGTCTTAGATGTGGGGAGCACCGGCTTATGCAGGACCTCCCAAACATGGGAACCATGTATTTATTTATTTTTTATTTATTTAAAATTTATATCCCGCCCCTCCTGCCCACAGGGCAGCCCGGGGCGGCGAACAACATTCAATAAAACAATATTAAATTTGTAAACAATTTAAAAATACAATATGTGGGGGGAAAACCCATCCCCGCCCCCACCCCACCCCTACCCCTCGCCAAAAGCCTGACAGAACAGCCAGGTCTTACATAAACGCCGAAACAGCAGGAGAGTGGGAGCCTGCCAAGCCGAGCCTCCTCCGGGAGTGAATTCCACAGCACAGGGGCGACCACCGAAAAAGATCTAACATCGGTGGCCAGCCGCCTCGCCCGGGGAACCTCCAAAAAGGCCCCCACGGACAATCTCAAGGGTCGCACGGGCACATGGGGAGTGAGGCGGTCCCGCAGATAAGCAGGAAACTATAACAATATGTCCATAACACAGGGGTCAGAATGGCCATGATACAGGCAGCTCAGCTCCTGAAAGGGATGTTATACTTAATTGAACATCAAAAATGAATTACAGAAGCATTTTCCTTTTTCTAATGAGGGAGGTCATTGTGAGTCCATCATACATTCCAATGCGAAGAGGTAAGGTTGACACCTATGCATATTTTAAGGAACACTTATGACAAGTACATGTTGCAGGCCACACAACTTTTTCACACAGGACCCCAATTTTCCTGCGTCTGGCCCTGATTTCACGGAACTCTACTCATTTCTGGTGAAGGAAACATGTGTATCCTGGGGGTAAAAAAAAAAAAACTCTCAGGAAGATCGGAATAGTTAGCTTGATTTATCTTTTCCTATTGATTTCAAGGAGCTTCGGATCAGATGCTAAGGCTGCAATTTGGGGTGCCACTTCTTGTGGTTTGACCCTGGGACGCCCATTTTGGAAGCCTCAGAGTCAAACTGTGACAACCCTAGCCGCTATCCTGCTACTACTCCAGAGCAAGGCCAGCCTGACGACAGGGGTGACCTCCTGTCATGGGGTTAGGTGCAGACACCACCATTCAGCAAGCAGTGCTGAGAGCAGGAAGCAGGGTGTGAATAAACCAGCCGCACGGCCAGCTAGGGATGAAGCTGCAGTCGGTTTTATTCGGCCTGTTAAAAAGTCAAAATTCTCAACTGGGTGAATTGAGTTTGGCTCTAAAGTTTTAATTTTAAAGACACTCAGAGGATCCCAGGTGGAAGCAGCGATAGTCCCTTCCGGCAGCTAAAGAGTCATCTCTCAGGCCGTTTTCAGACGAGCGCGGCGGCCCCCGCGCTTGTTTCTTAAAAAAGCCGGCAGCCCGTTCTACACGAGACGCTGCCGCTGAATATGCGCATGCGCAGCCGACGCGCATCCATTTCCGGCCGCGAACTGACCGGGTCGGCGATCGAGGCTGGTCATACGCGGCCGGAAATGGATGCACGTCGGCCGCGCATGCGCGTATTCGGCGGCAGCGTCTCGTGTGGAACGGGCTGCTGGCTTTTTTGAAAACAAGCGCGGGCGCCGCCGCGCTCGTCTGAAAACGGCCTCAGAAACACACACTCCTACCTTTTTTAGTTTTCATCTTGATCCCAGGCACCGCTCTCTCCTGCCTGGGTGTTCCCTTTCTTTCTTCCTTGATAGCGGTGCTTATCCCAAGCTCGTTCAAGTAAAAAAAGGTGCCCCGCCTGCCAGGAACGAATACACAAGGAGGCAGGGAGTTAGCCAACACTTTCTCTAGAAAAATCAGTGGGGCTTGCTTGAAATGTGGCAGCACAGTGATAGCGGTAATGNGGGGGGGGGGGGGTTGTAGGACCATTGGGAAGGCAGGAGGAGTCTTTCTGAGGGTTTGGGGCACTGAGAGTGAGGACAGGGTTGCCATACCTCTCCTTTAATCCATGACGCATATGAAATATACATGGTGCAGGGCTGCATGCACCATGTATTTTTCATAATCTTCCTGAATTAAAGGGGCGGTACGGCCGCCGTACGTGAGGAGGACTGTACTGGGGGTGAGTGGCTTGGGGGAAAGGGGAGAGAAGAAATCCTTCAAGACAGGGGACTTGGGGGGGGAGGGATCCAGGTCAGGTGGTTTGGGGGGGAGGAGGAGCAGGAGGACAGATGGGACTTTCCTGTCCCTGAAGTGACATCATGATGCTCTGTAAGAGGCGGGGTTACATCAGACAGGGGCATAATAGTCCCTCTGCCCTGCCCCTGCCGCCATGGCTCCACCCTTTCTGGATAAAAGCCCAAGGGCAGGTGGTAACCCTAATCAGGGCTGGCTCCCCATGTCTGGCTAACATCAGCAGTCCACGTTTTATCCTTCCGTGTGGTCCAGGCTTTCAAAAAAAAAAGTTTTCCCCAAACACTGCGAAGACACACACCTTGTCGTAACAATCTCTCGAAGCACGTACCCAAGTCTGTAGGGGAGAGCATTCTTTCCGCGCTGCAGCTGGGCACAGCAAGGCCTGACTACTGACAATGCCGTCCGCTCTCCAAGGGGAAACGCCAGCCTGGCATTGTTCTCCTGAATGGCACCGCTGGGTCAGCCTGACACGAATGGAGCATGAAGCCGAGAGGACAGGTAAATGGGATATTGTTTCTGCGCACCCACTCCCCCGCAGTCCCTGGCCTCTAGCCAGCTGGCCTGTATAAATAAGGAGAATGCTGGTCTTTGTCAAATATTTCCGTTCCCCGAGCTTTGGCGAGCTAGTCTCCAATCTCCGGCCGGCCTGCGATAATGAGGGGCTTTTGGTTTCTCATCTTTGCCTACCTGTTCCTGGCTGCCCCAGGTAAGACATGATTGCTAAATTAAATCAGATGGGTGGCCTGTAAACACTGGGACCCACCCATAAACGCAGGGGGCCTCGCCCATAAAGTCCTGGGGTGCAGCTAGGGGACAAAAGAGGTCCACCTCTGCACACACGCCCCCAAGCCACGATCGCTCCCAACTCAGCTCCAATCACCAGCAGCACAGCCTTGTACTCTCTGTCTCTCTCTCCCTGCTATCTTCCTTCTGCTTGGGCTCTCAGAAGGCAGCATTGTCCAGTGGTTACTGGTCTTCCTCCTGCCCCCTCCCAGGCATGCCCCCCAGTCAAGCATAATGCAGCACCCAGCAACAAGGAGGAGGAAAGCGGGACGGAGAGGGAGAGAAGAACCAATGGTTTGGGGGAGAGGACCCGGAGCAAGGAGAGAGAAGGGAATGAAGCAGGGGGGATTCATCCTTCACCTTCCTATTGCTGTCACCAGTGCGCTCAGTTTGTAAAACAACGAATTGCTGCAGCCCAAGCCTCCCCCTGGAAGCCATGCCTCTTGCCCTAGAGTTTCCCCGGAGCTGGGAACTGAACCCTGTTCTCCAGCTAGCAACCCAGCCACTAGACTAGCAAACCTGCCTCTCTGCAGCTGAATATAAGAGAGGAGTTCTTGTCACTGAATCTACCTGATGACCAGGGTAAAGGGTGGAACAAGAAAGCCAATAACAAATGCCAAACAAACCGTTCAGGTTTTGTTTCCAACTCTAAAATGGCCAACATAGGCCTTTTCCTCTTCTTTCACATACGCTCCCAGAGCCCTAACGAGCCCATGGCCAACATGGCAATGGCCACGGAGCATTTACATGAGGGGCGCCAACCGTGCCCCAGGGGAGCTAAATTACCAGCTGGGCATCTGTTGTGCCGCGGCTGCCTGCCCCAGACTCCCTTAGTGCTTAGCCAGTGGTAATAGGTGTGTGTGGGGCCTACCTGAGCGGGGAAAGGCCCTCTCCCAGCCCCACATTAGTACTGACTAAGCACTCCTGCTTTAGCACTGGCTGGCCGAAGCAACAGTGAAGGGATTGTGGGGCAGGCAGCCGCGGCGAGACAGACATACAGCTGGTGATTCAGCTGCCCTGAGGCATGGTTGGTTGGAGCCCCTCACGTAAACTCACTCGCCCCCCCCTTTAATTTAATTATCAGGCCTGAGCCCTATCAAGCTGCCCGCAAATTAAGCCCTGACTGCCACTACTCCTGCAAGCCTGCCCCCCAAATGGCCACAGGGACCCTCGGCAGCTGGAAGGGGCGGTCCCCATAGTGGGCACTGGGGAGTGGGTATAAGGGGATGTGGTTGCACCACTCTGGCTCCTACCCGGCCCCACAGCTTGAGAGCATTATGACATCATGATGCTCAGAAACGGCATCATCAGAAAGGGGCGGGGCAAAGTGGTTCTTCCGCCCTCTTCCCCCCTCCCCCCCCCACACCCAGATGTCATTTTGCCAGCGTCCTTGTTTGTCTCTGGTGGAGTTGAATTTTGACCCTAAGTCTCCAGGCTTAGAGAAGCCCTGATTTTTCTGGGTCGCCCAGAAGCGCTCCTGGCAACCTGGAGGAGAAATCAGGGGCGGCCACATTAGAAAGGGGGCAGGCCATGGGGACTGTCCCATACTCTTTCAGATGAGAACCCGCTCCTTGGAGCATCATGTCACCATGATGTTCTGCAAGGGGCAGGTGGGTGTGACAGCCCCTATGCCCTGTTCCCTGTGATGTGTCCCCACCCGCACAGCAGCAGGGTTTCAAATCTGGCTCTCCAGGATCCCCAGCAGAAGCCTCGCCCAGGTGTGCTACCAGAGACCCTGAATCAGAGATGCCGTGCATCAGGCCTGGGTGTTGGGCGGTGTTTTCTGGGGGTGGTAATCCTGGCGCCAGTGCCACCGTGCTCTGGGGTTTTTTTCCTCTCTTTCTTTTCTCCCTGCATGGCTGGAGGCTGCTGCCCACAGCGGAAGCCTGCTGCCTGTGTCTCCATCCCTCACCTGCCTCTGCCGCCTGTTAGTAGTGCTGATCGGACTGGGAGATAAAGCTGCCTTGTAAAGAAGATTCTTCAAGATGGCTCCCAACATTCTCACAACTGGGTTCTGCATGCTCCTCACCATATTCAAATAATAGACCACGTGATGGTCTCGAGCTCCTCTAGTATAAAAAGCATTCCCCCCCCCAAAAAAAATGACAGTGCCTTCCAACCCTTTCTAGGACTATAACAAAAAAAAAAATGCATGCGACGCTGGAACAGAAGGGTGCGTGTTGTGCGAATGTTTGGAGCCATCTCGAAGAACCTTGTTTACAAGGCAGCAACCTTCTGTTCTTCTTCGAGCGGCTCCCCACTGGCCCTTTTTACACGGCTCTGCTCGGTGGGGGGTCCATGGGCATGCCAGTGTGCAGGCGGAGCATGCGCATGGCCAGACACGCATCCCCACTCACCCCCCACTCATCCACACCCACAGAACAACTGCCATTTCTCCTGGTTGCTCCATGCATGGGGACAAGCAGGGGTGCGTTTTAGGTGGGTGCGCGCACGTACCCCCAGTCACCGCGGGCGGGCAGGAAGCATCATTCACACAGGGCTCCCCCACCCAGGAACACGCAGCGTGGGGGCGGGGCTTGGCTGGGGGCGGGGCTTGGGAGCA
>QEPC01009864.1:962792-1008268 GCA_003113815.1 Sphenodon punctatus | reverse complement strand
TCTTTCAATCTTCTGGGTTTACAAGTCCACAAGTAAGTTCCGGATGCATTCTTCACACACACACACACACACACTGCCCTGAAGCAGTTCCTGGATGCATTCTTCAAATCTTCACACAAACATTGCCCTGAGGCAGCCTAAAGTAGCCGCAGCTGTAGACGTGAGGGGCTGCCATGGAAACCAAGTGACCACGGCTGCCTGGAGCAAAGCAGTTTACCAGGAGAACCTTTTACACACACAAGTTCTGGGAGAAGTTCTATGCAGAAGTTCAAAGATCCGGATGTTTAAGATCTGGGTGAGTGATTTAGACACACAGAAAGTTCAGGATGTAACAGCAAACATCATGCAGGAGAAATGTGTGTGTAAAAACACCCAGAGCCAGCAACCAGGGGCTATAGGGAGGCACCAAAGCCAATCAGCACTGTGGCACTAGAGGCTAGTCAGGAAGGGGTTAAGAGCAGGGAAGGCGTTTCCCTGAGACACCTGATTGGCCAGAATGACTGAGGCTGGGGCTTAAGAGGGAGAACCAAGCCCAGCCAAAGAGAGTCCTATCTTGGAGATGCTGGGTGAGGAGCCCCTGGAGCCAACCCTGCTGGGGAGGCAGGAGGGAACCCTAATACGGCTGACCTTGTGGCAGTGGGCATTTTTACACACACCTTACAGTTCTGGATTTTTCAAACTTCTGGGTTTACAAGCCCACAAGTAACTTCCGGATTCATTTTTCCCACACACACTGCCCTGAGGCAGTTCCTGGATGCATTCTTCACACAAACACTGCCCTGAGACAGCTTAAAGTAGCTGCAGCTGTAGACGTGAGGGGCTGCCATGGAAACCAAGTGACCACAGCTGCCTGGAGCAAAGCAGTTGACCAGGAGAACGTTTTACACACAAAAGTTCTGGGAGAATTTCTACGCAGAAGTTCAAAGAGTCGGAAGTTTAAGATCTGGGTGAGTGATTTAGACACACAGAAAGTTCAGGATGTAACAGCAAACATCCAGGAGAAATGTGTGTGTAAAAACACCCAGTGTGCTTTGTCCTCTTGGACTTAGTCTTGCAAGGATGTAACCAAGCAGCACGCTGTCACGGCGACATGCTGGCAAACAGTTTGCTCAGGGCAGCCTTTTGCAGATTTGAAACACATCCCTTCCCTAATCTTCTTTCTCCTGGAGAAGCTTGTGTCTTTAGCTCTGGGGGGGCCCTGGTTCGAGTCCCTGTATTGCTGCTGTGTGTGTCTATGGAATGTGGTCTGGCATTATAGTGCCAAGGGAATCCCATAAGACTCCAAATAGAGAAGAGCAGAGCTTGGCTAGTTTACCCCAGCTGAAGATCGGGTTGCCTTGCCAGGGAGGAGGTTAGCCGCACAACTCTTTATTTGTGGCCCATGCTGCGATTGAAAGGCTTGGCCCAGCTGCCCTTGGTTACTGTATGGAAATAAGCCACTCGCTTCTCCACGTAGTGCGAGGCGCTTCTTATTGATGACGCTCTCCTCCTTCTTTTGACAATCCTATCCCCTCAGGAGTGCTGGAGGGGCAGGGGAGGCAGCCAGGGGTCAACCACTATTCCGTATTTGGATCACCATTTCCATCAAGCTGATAAGTAGCCCCCAGCTGCCAAAACAGGGAGCTTTGTATTTTCCACCTTTTTGAAGTCTGTCTGGTGACGTTCTGCAGAACTTTTGTCTTCCTGCCAAAATAACTAACCTCCAGCGCAGCCCTTCCCTCCCTCCCCTCCTCCTCCTTCACGCACACCCCTCCGTGTAAGTCTGAGACTGAGTTTGGGGTCACAACGGCAGATGATGTCATGTGTTTTCGGTGCCACGGAAGAGAAGGCGCTGCCTGGGATGGAGAGGAGAGGCTAGACACGTCTGCCCCTACCCAGCCTGGCGCCAGGAACAACTGCAAGTCTTCCTTTCACACTGCCCCCTTCTGCGCCTTATCTCTGAGGGATGACATCTTTGGCATGGAGAGCGGCAGTGGGACGCAGGCAAGAGAAGGCCTGAGAGCAGTCTCTAGGAAATCATGAATGTGAGTCTTGTGAACTACGTGTGTGTGTGTCTGTGCGTGCGTGTGTGTTTGTGTGTGTGTGTGTGTACATGTGATGTCCAGCTCCTGGAACAGAATACTAGGGATGGGGCTATTGGTATCGGATTAATCTGATAATGCCGATAATTGGCAATATCGGATTAATCCGATATCAGCATATCGGGTTTTTTAACATTGCCGATTTTTTTGATCTTTAACATTGCGGCCATTTCAACAGTGGCCGCAATGTTAAAGATCCGAAAAATCGGCAATGTTAAAAAACCGATATGCCGATATCGATAAATCCAATGTCGGATTAATCTGATACCAATAAAACCGGTAACCGATCATTCGCCGATAGTCCCATCCCTACGGAATACAAAGGTGAAAAAAACAATCTTCCAACACAATAAAGCCAAGTGTCATCATCAGGAAATGAGAAGCTCTGGTGGAAATCTGAAAGCTGACTGCCACATCAGAACTTTAAAAGCCCTCTCTGTTAGTCTAACTTGGGGGGCGCGGGGGAGCCTTTTCTCGCCCAGAGGCCAGAGTACAAGCCCCAAGGGCAGCATAGAAGTTAGGGGTAGGGGTCCTTAGAAGGTATGCTCAGGAGGAAGAGGGTCCAGATCACAGGGTAAAACCACATGCGATGGCCGGGGCAGGGTTCAAAACAAACATGCGCCCTGCTGGGCCGCCTGCTGCACAGCCTGGGGGCAGGGAGAATGGGGAACATGTGGCCAGCTGTCCCCCCGCCCTCCCCCCCCGACTGGCAGCCTGGCAGACCTGGCTCAGGCTGGCGTACCAGCCCAGGAGCAAACGTGCAGCCTCCATGTGTCCTGCTTTGGCCAATCGGGCAGACCATAGCCCAGGCTGTGACTTTGGGGGGGTTCCTGAGGTCACGACCTGGGCTGACTGCTGACACAGCCCAGGGCCGATCCCAGGCCAACCTCGGGCGGTGTCTGCACAAATGTGCAGGCGAGGTCAAGTCCGAAGTGTGACAAAGCAGGCCACTGTCACATCTGTTTTAACCCACAGATCTGTGCATTTGATCTGCCCCTTCTCCTTGTGGGCATGCCCTCATCTCTGCTCTCTTGCCCTGAGCTCAGTCTTTCAGGGCTTGGCGCGTAGGAACTGGATCATGGGGCCAGATCCAGGAACTGGCAAGGGGCCAAATAAAAACAAACCACGGCCCACATTTGGCCCCTGGGCCTGAGGCGCCCTACCCCTGGCTAACTCTTCTCACACCAACGTCCATGGGGAACGTGCCATTGACAACAGAGGAATCAGAATAATAGACTCATAGGGCCTGGTTATTTAAGGATTTGGCAAGGTAGCGAGACAGCATAACCTCCAAAGTGTTGAACTTAGAGACCAGGGTTCAAATCCTGTCTTAGACGTGAACTCACTGTGTGATCTTGGACAATGCACTCTCGTTCTCAGCCTCAGTTTCCTCATCTGTAAAATGGGAATAATAATGGCCTACCTCCCAGGGCCTGTTGTGAAGATGAGCTAGAACTGGGCTGTAAAATGCTTTGGACACTGAAAGGGCTATATAAATAATTCACTAGTGCTGTAACTCAGTATTTGAAATTACTCAAGTTTTTTACCAAGTATTTCAGTATTTGACTCGGCTTTACCGAAGATTTGGCCTGGTACTCAGTACTGGGAAAATCCTCGAATGAGCAACATATGAGGCTTTTCCTGTCCCTATATAAGGGTACCTGGTACTTGGAAAATACTCGGTACCCTGTTTTATTTGACTGAGTACCGAGGCCGAACACTCGGAGCAGGTCCTCGGAAACTCAGAAATACTCACAAATAAATTTTTTACCATTCAGTTCAGCCCTAATATTCCCCCCATGTACGTTCTGGGAGGGAGTCCCAGGCACAGGGGGGCAGCATGGGAGAAGGAGCAAAACCACTTTAGGGAGGGTGACGGTGATGGCAGATGCGAACGTAGCAGGAAACGCCCAGGACTCCCATCCACGCCCGTTCAGAAGGAAACTGCACTAGCAGGGCATGATGCGGGGAGCTGACCCATTCCTGCTCCGTGGATAAGTCAATGTGGTCACAGATTGGACCTGCTACTCTGAAGTCTTTCATGAGCACTTGACTGAAGCACTAAAGCAACAGACTGCAGCAAAGTGAGTGGGGGGAAGCCAAGGCAAACAGGACGGGGCACAGCTGGACGTGCATCCACCGCTCATGGGATACACAAGAGCCGGCTGTGAAACCAGGATTCGGGTTGTTATCATTATTATAAGCATTTATATAGCGCCAGCGATGTACCTGGTGCTTTACAAACAATTAAGTACCATACCTTCCCCTTTTAAAAGAGGACAGTTATGAAAAATACATATTGCAGGGCTGCCTTGGTTCCAGCGCAGCCATGCAACATGTATTTCTCATAACTGTCCTCTTTTAAAAGGGAGGTATGGGGCCACCCTCACCAGAATCCGGGTTCCCAACTTCACCCAGAGACTCCAGGTTTTGAGCGAGAGTCTCTAGGCGTTCAGGAGAAGGCCCCATTTTTCTGGGTCCGCCAGGACTACCTTTGGCTAACCCAGAGAATCGGCGTGGCCGTGGGAGTGGGTGGATGGGGGGGAGGAGCATATTATAAAGGGGGGAGACCATAGGGGCTTTCCCCACCCTCTTTCTGATGTGATGTCACGACGCCCCACGAGGCCAGAAAGAGGGCGTCATGTCTCGTTTTCCCTGGCCTCTTTCTGGCGTGGCCCCACCTCTCCGTATGACATCAAGAGGCTCTATAAGGGGCGGGGTTAGTCAGAAAAGCCATGACGGTCCCTGTACTCCGCCCCCTCTGATGTGCTCTTCCTGCCCCGCGACAGCAACTCGACTGAGCAGTCAGGCTGGGTGAAGCCCAGGGCAGAGCAAGGGTCTCCTGCCGAGGGAGGAGGGGGAATTGCCCTGAGAACCAGAAGCTTTGCTTTTCGATCAGGCAGGAGCCGGACCCTGACCCCACCCAGCCAGGCTGCGTAGCCCCCTCTTCCTCTACCCTACGCTTCATCCCTCCCATCCCTTGCTCTCTCTTCCCCATCGCTCACTCCACCCCCCGTCCCCATGCCTTCTTCACGCCTGCTGCTTAGGACGAGGTCGAACGGTTCCAGTTTCATGGACATTTTCTGAGAAACTGGAACAGCAATCGAAATTTCAACCAGAATTCAAATCAAACCAAAATTCTGGATGGGAATTCCAACAGAATGGTTTTGCTCCTGCGCGCAACAGCGGCCGTGGTGCCGCACGTGCACAACAGGGCCGCCGCCGTACGATAGACTGGCCACAGCCGTACCGAAGTGCAGCCGTCTACGGTGGCCGCCATTTGGAGGACCGCCCCCCCCCCCTCCAAGTCTCAGAAGACCATTTTGCACCGGTGCAAATTAGACGACCGTTCTTTGGAGCGATGCCGGCGAAATGGAATCGGAACGTTCGTTCCTTCCGCGTTTTGCCGGAACGGATTGAACGATCGGATTCTGTTGGAAATGAGACCCGGTCAAAAATGAAATTTCCCACCTACTCCAGCTCTCCCCTCCTTTCTTCTCACGCGGTACCCTTGGCAGACACGGCCTCTGCTGCCGCCTTTGCCCCGACACCACTCAGCCTGAGCTAGGAAAAAGGGAGAGGGGGCATTCAGCAATAGCAGCACCCCCCAAATTCGATATGGCCAAGGCTGGTCTGGGCCCCGCAGGGAAAGGGGCCCCGCAGAATGTTCCTGGAAAGGAGGGGCAAGTCCCAGGATGGGCAGAAGCCAGAATGGGCCCTCCTCATACAAGCTCCGACTGGGGCTTCTGTGAGCAGGGAGGAAGCACTTCCGTGAGAGGCCAGCAAGGGGAGGGAGCGTTTCTGGGAGGGAGGGGAGAGCGGCACAGTGCGACACTGTTGTGTGGAGCCTCACTCTGGTCACTCTGGTCCTAGGACCATCCTGGGGGTCCCCTGTCCTCGACCCCACACTCCAAAGGGTCAGCCGGGGGGATGGGTTTCTCCCCACTACAAAATCCTCTTGCTAATAGCCCTTACTCCATCGTTACACCCTGGTTTCGTTAAACCTTTGCAACCTCATATTTATGGAGCCCTTCACAAAATGCCCATGGGCTCCTTCCTTTGATGCTCCTTAGAAACCATTACCCTGGGCATCGTGTGACAGACAGGACTTTTGCTTCCCCCCCTAGTGGCCAGGTGTGTAAATAAATAGCCCTAATGTTCTCTAGGAAATAATCGATGCAGGAGCAAAATCTTATCAAACACTTTTTTGGGGAAGGATGAAGTTTAGGAGAGGGATTGTGGACAGATGAGCTGCTGGACAGTCCAAGTTTTGGGAGGGGGGGGAAACGGGGGGAGCCAGACCTTGCTTGCCAGAAAGATCTCCATGCCTCTACACATACCCATGCCACACCTTCTCTGCCCCAACTTATCCCCACTATCCCCACCTTTTTTAAGCTCAACATTTTTTAATTTAGTCATATTTCTATGCTGCCTTGCCTGCAGCGGCTGAGGGCAGCTTACAATAATAAAAACAGAAATAAAAAAAGCCATTAAAATCAATTTTAAAAACCTTAAGACCCCGCCCAAGCCACCCCTACACCTCCCACCCTATCCCACCCCATCCTGCGAAATGCCTGGCCAAATAAAAAGGTCTTGCAACGTTTCCGGAAGGTGAGCAGGCTCTGGCTTAGGCAGATCTCCAAAGGGAGGGAGTTCCATAATCGCGGGGCAGCCAGCCACCGAGAATGCCTCCCTGGGTGCCCTAGTCATAAAAACATCACAGGGAGATGGCACCTGCAAGAGGCCGTTTCTGGCTGACCTCAGGGACTGTGAAGGGACATAGGGGCAGAGGCGGTCTTAGGGCCCAGGCCATTTTTTAGGGCTTTATAGGTTAAAACCAGCACCTTGAATTGTGCCTGGAAAGCTATCGGCAGCCAGTGCAGACGCTGGAGCACCGGTACAGTGTGCTCCCGGCGACCCACCGCCCAAAGAAAATGGGCAACTGCATTCTGCACCAGCTGTAGGTTCCATACGGCCATCAAGAGCATCCCCGCGCAGAGCGCACTGCAGTCGCCTAGCCTCGAGGTTACAAAGGCATAGATGATGGCGGCCAAATTGAATCGGATAAAAAACGGTTGCATCCTTCTCAACAGATGTCATTGGTGAAGGCACGTTTGGTCACCGCCGCAACCTGACAGTCCAGGCGCAGCAGTGGATCCAAGAGCACCCCAAGGCTGCAAACCTGAGTGACCAAAGGAGGCTGCACCTAATAATAATAATAATAATAAATTAATTCATCATCATCATCCCCAGTGCTGCTTGCACGAGCAGTTTATCCCCATTTCCAGCCGTCCCCATGATGCCTCTCTCCAAGTACCTGTTTGATGGCCCGGGACACTTTGATCCCACACCGAGCTGTTTGCATGAATCTCTGTGTCTGGGGTTGACGTGAAAGCTGTCAGGCGGCTTTATTGTCCAGATCTCCACCGCTTATCAGCAACTCCCACGCCCTGGCAATGAGATAAGTGTGACAGCGTTTTTTCCACTGACTGGCTTATCGCCGCTGCAAAGAAAGTGGGGGCTGGCGAGGGGGGCAGATTAGACGATTGGTGAGATGGGATGGAATCGGGGGCATGGAGAAAATTCTCCCTGCAGTCCCTATACCCCAGGGGCAGGGGAACCCAGCCCAAAGATTCCCCTACAGGACCTATATCCCAGGGGAAGGGGAACCCACCCCAAACTTTCCCCTACAGTATCTATACCCCAGGGGCAGGGGAACACACCTCAAAGATTCCCCTACAGGACCTATATCCCAGGGGAAGGGGAACCCACCCCAAACTTTCCCCTACAGTATCTATATCCCAGGGGCAGGGGAACACACCTCAAAGATTCCCCTACAGGACCTATATCCCAGGGGTATCCACCCACCAAATTCTCCCTACAGTCCCTATCCCCCAGGAGCAGGGAAACCCACCCCCAAAATTGCCCTAGAGGACTATAACCCAGGAGCAGGGGTATCCACCCACCAAATTCTCCCTACGTTCCTATACCCCATGGGTACGCACCCCGCACATTCCCCTATGTTCCCCTACCCCAGGGGCAGGGGTATCCACCCAGAAGGATCTCAGTAATCACAGATTTGCATTTGTATACAAATTAACACCCAAGGAATCCTCTCAAGTTTATTCTATGGCCGGGGCCTGATGCGGTAACTTCTAGCCACCAGTACGGGGTCATGGTTCTCACAGTTACCAAAGGAACAATTCCATAGTATGGAGGCGGCTGTGGGAGGATTTCAGGGCTTAAGTTTAACACAGCAATGGGTAATTACTCCGCTGAGCCCAACACAACCTGACTGGCAGGTTGGGCCTGTTTCCTGCACCCCAATACGGTACTCAACGCTCTGGGTCTCACCCTCACAACATCCCTGTGAAGAAGGTCACTATTACTCCCATTTTACAGATTGGTGAACTGAGGGTGAGCATCAGCAACTTGCCCATGGCCACCCAGTGAGTTCGTGGCTATGATGGGATCTGAACCCTGGTCTCCTGGGTCCAAGTTCACACTCACCCACAGGGGAATTCCTATGGCCTACCCCTTTTCTGGTGTGACAAACCCCTGTCACCTTTAGAAGCCCCGATTTCTGTGGGATACTGGGGGGCACCTCTGGCTGACCCGGAGAAATCAGGGCTTCCCCTAGAATCCAGAGACGTAGGTTTGAAACTCAGAATCTCAAGGTGAAGTAGTAACCCTATGTGTGTCCCATCCTGTGCTTCTTCCAGAGTACAGCACCATACCCTCCAGCGGTATCTTTTTTGCCCAGTACAGTAACGGGTTTTGTTATCTTGCACTGCCTTCCCAGCAGTGTATGGTTTGTACTGGGTTCATCAGACAAAGGGGGTCATTAACACCTCATTAATTCAGTAGGGAAAAGCTCCTAGGTTAACAGCCCCGGCTGCTTCATTCCTGGTGGGCAGGGAGAGTTGTGTGCTTGGGAGCAAGATGAAAACTAAATAAGTAGGAGGGGGTGTATGAGTGTGTTTGAAAGAGATGATCCTTTAGCTGCTGAAAGGGTCTGTCATGGCTTCCACCTGGGATCCTCTGAGTGTCCTTAAAACTTTAGTGCTTAGTCAATGCACCCATTTGAGAATTTTGACTTTTTAACAGACTGAGTTTTAACTTGAAGCATCAGTCCGGCACATGCAGACATAGGTGTGTACACTGCAACTTGCACACAGACATTATTTTTTTCCAGCTCAGACCCAAGTTAGTCAGTGAGCTGTTACAAGTTTTCATAAACCCATGTACATTTTTTTAATGTACGGGTGACATGAAGCGTACTTATTTTTCTCCGTCAAATGTCAGAAGCTCTGCCGTACGCGTGAGTCTGCCGCAGGCACCGCCTGCATTCTTCTCTCCAGCAGCAGGTACTAGGGGGCGTGCAATCTGTATCGTTTTAATTCATGACGAAAACAAATGAGGCTCTATTCGTTTTTCTAACTAAGAAACGAAAACAAATAAATAAGCAAATGACGTTCATTTGATTTCATTCGTTTTTGGTAAACTGCAACAGACATCTCAGAAACGGCATGTGGTACATGTACTCCATGGAAAAACACCCAAGAGAACAAATCCAAGAAATTCACAACTAAATGGTTCACATGCATAGTGGTCATCCAAGGAGAAACCCTCCAAGAAGAATCTAAAGCATACCTAGTAAACTACAATGTGTGAAATGTGAAAGATATAAGGGACACTACTATGGAGAAATCCAGACTGTTGACATGTGTGTAAACAATTATTCACTTGTATTTGGTGTATGTGTGTTGAGTTTTACAATAAAATTATAACTCCAAAAAAAAAAAAAAATTATTCAACATTATATATTTTTTTAAAAATCACTGTGAATGCATAAAATGGCCACCGGGACCGTTGTGGGCAACAAGCCCTTTTCCAAAACGATGCCGGCAGCGTCCACGCCATTTTGGACAAGGGCTGTGCATTTGCAGAATGTCCCTGGTGGCCATTTTGTGCATGTGCAGTGATTTTTTTCAAAATTATTTTTAATAAAATAAAATGAAAAAACAAACAATTACCAACACACACACCCTGAAAACAAAGGGGTTCTTTTTTAAAACTAAACCTAATGATGTTCCTGCTGCACCCCCCTAGCAGGGACCTCTGCCTTTAACTTTGGAGGTCTCTGGGTCAAATTCCTGCTGTGTTGATGGCCGTGGCTCACCATCCATGCATAACGGAGGGAAGAATTAGGCCTCCAAAGAGCCCTGGCAATTCTTTATTTTGCTGCTCCCTTCCATACAATTTCTGCAGCATGGAGCAACAACCGCCGAGTCCTGACACTTTGCAGAAGTGGATCCATCCATGTGTCTCTCACGGACAGCAAGGCAATGACAGCAGCATGAAGAGGGAGCTTGCTAGGGTGAGAGCAAGGACTAAACACCTGCAAAATGATGCAAAGTGGCACCATCAGCGTTTCTTCCCCGGGGAGACGTTGCAACCCTACAAATGGTGGCAAGCGGGGATTCTCCCGAGCGGCGAAATTCCTGGCCCCATGAACTGCTTCCCTCAGGGAAAGAGAACGCTAAATTCTCCTCCTGCGGACGAGTGGCTTCCGCTGTTCTGTGCCTAGCGGTATCTCGGGCCATATTGTGAAGTAACGTCGGAAATAAAGAGCCTCTTGCAAAGCAGAGACGAGGGCCCCAGGAAGTTTCCTACACGAATATGAACGGATTTCTCTCTCCCCGGGGTGGACAGTTCCGAGTAGCCTCTCTGGGAACCGTGAAGAGAATGGCTGCAGTTAGTGGCACCAGCAGAATTACACTCATGGGGGCAGCAGGGGACACAGGCCTGCTTCACCCCACCCCTCTTTGAGGTGACCACTTCCTAAGTGCCGTTACATCATGAATGGGGCATGGTCACATAAGAAGTGCCATTTATTGGGTCAGAGCAACCGTCCATCCAGCCCAGCATCCTGTCTCCAACAGCGGCCAGCCTCGGTTGCCTCAGGAGTATGCAGCAGGTTACAGCGGGATAATCAATTACTTGCCATCCTCCCCCAGCTCCTGACATGAAGGTCTCAGTCATCTGAACAACCTAACTAGGGAGCCCTTTATCGACCTGGCCTCCAAAAATGTATCCATACCCTTTTTGAAGCTTGTTACGCTACTGGTTTGCACAACATCCTCTGGCAATAAATCCCACCGATTGATCATACGTTCGGTTAAAAAACTACTTCCTTTTATTTGTTTTAAATCTGCTGCCTGCTAATTTCATGGACTGACCCCCCCCGCCGGGTCCTGTTATTTTTAGAAAAGGTAAATAGCAGCTTCCTACTTACTTGCTCCAGACCGTCAGAAAGGGGGCATAGCAAAGGTGTGCCTGCCCCCTTCTGAAATGGCCATGCCCCCTTTGCGTGTGGGGGTGTATTCATGCGGGACACTGTGTGCATGTGTCCATGTATGTGCCTGGGTGGGGGACTCTGTGTACACGTCCACATGGATGTGTCTATATGTAACTGTGTAGCTGTGTGAAGCGGGCTCTGGGTGAGTCTGTTCTAGTGTGTG
Organism: Sphenodon punctatus; assembly: GCA_003113815.1. NCBI lineage: Eukaryota > Metazoa > Chordata > Lepidosauria > Sphenodontia > Sphenodontidae > Sphenodon > Sphenodon punctatus. The sequence continues at coordinate 996,663 of QEPC01009864.1, read as the reverse complement.
GGTGAGCATATATGCAGGACTCTGTATATGCAGGAGTTTGTGTCTGCCTATGTGCACACACATGTGGGAAAGTATTTGCAAAGTCCTTCCCACTGGGGGATGCGGATCCCATTACCAAGTGGGCATGCAGTCGTGGTGTGCAGAAGGAACCTCTGTTGGTTTTGGTTTCATTTTGAAAAATCCCTTCATTTTGGGGGTTTTCATTAAAAACCTGTTCATTTTTGTAACTTTTTTTTTCATTTTCAAACTATTAAATTTTTTTAAAATAATTTTTTTTAAAAACACCCCACTGCGCACACACAAAATGCCCACTGACCCGTTGGTGCACGCGTGCCCGTTTGGAAGAGGCTAGCCAGTCTGCACATGTGCAGTGGCCGTTTTGCGGCACGTGCAGACTGGCTGCCCTTTTCCAAAATGGCGATGACGCTGCTGCCACCATTTTGAAAAAGGGCACACATGTGCAGAATGGTCTGGCGGCCATCTTTACGCAGGCGCCGTGGTGATGATGGTTGGTTGGTTGGTTGGTTGGTTTTTAAACAAAAATGAATGTTGTTTGCTTATTTATTTGCTTGGGGGTCTTTAGTTACTAAAATGAATGGGACTTTGTTCGTTTTAGTAAGAAAAATAACGAAAGCCAATTGCACACCCTGCCATGCAGCCTCTGACACCCTTGTCCTTACTGTTTCCGGCAGGGCATAACATCAGTCTCCGGCCGCACAGGGAAGCTCTAAGCTTACAGGCTCAGGAAATTCCCTAGAGACCACTGGTGTTTTTCTATTATCCGAACTCAGCCGTAGCTGAGCCTTCAGTCCGTCTTCCCACAGGGGCCTCCTGCTGTCTCCCACCCTGCAGAACAAGACGGATGGCTGAGGCCAAGCAGGTCAGTTGCTCTCAGGTTCAGCGTGGTACGGGGGAGGAACTATACAGATGGCATCCAGAGGCCGGCTCTGCCCACTCAGCCCCAGCTCCCATGGTTGGACACCAGCGACATCTTTAGAGGCCGTGGGAGTTTGGCTACTGTTCTCCCACTCTTATCGTCATGAATGCGTAGCTTGACCCTGATCCCACTTAGCTCAATGCCCAGGATCTGACCCCGGGGTCAAGAGACCGGGCGCTATCTCTGTGACCGGTTGGAAGTCTGGCAGGGACTCAAAACCTCTGACGACAGAGACCCCTCTCCATCTCCCCCGCCCCCTTTACCTTAGCTCCTCTCCTATGTCTGGCACGAGCCCGGGGAAGGCTCCACTCTGGCTTACTGAAATAGCAACGCAGATAACATCCCCAGACACAGGCGCACGCGGAAGGCCTGGTCAATCAAAAAACAACCCCCTCCACGCTCCCCAAAGCTCCTGAGCCGAGCTGGCATCTGGGATCCTGCTGCAGCAAAGCTCTCCTGGGCCTCTCTGGGGCAGGAACACGTCCACAACGCAGGTTCCCTTCCTCCTCCCACAGCACACTTTGGATCTTCCTCAGGATCCCCCTCCGGTGGGGAAAGGGTTAGATGGGGACACCAAGGCTGGGAAGGCTGTCAGTGGAACACAGTCTGGCGGTGTTGCCCAGGGCAAAAATGAAATCCATAACCCCATCCCTTTAAGCCCTGCTCCCCCATCCTAGGGTGAGGAGAGGGAAGGCAGGGTCCTGCAGGAAGCACTGAAGCAGCCACCCTGGGGGGGTTTAAGAGTCGCGCAGAGGGGCCCACAGAAATAGCCCGTTCCAGCGCTTCAGACGGTCTGATCCTGAGGCGACCAGGACTCACCTCCCTGTGTCCCGCCAACTGCAGGGCCCCGGTCATGGGCCCTACTAGGCCGGCCTTGATGTTGACTCCTGGTGCCGTGCTGGTTTCGACAGGGTCTCTATGGACTAATCCACCCCCCCCGTCATTAACTCGTAGCTTCCACCTGTCAAAGCTTATTTATTTATTTCTTTATTTGTTTGTTTGTTTACATTTAGAGCTCTCCAACCCATCCCGCCACTGCATCCCCCCTGGCCGTCATGACCCGTCTTCCATAAACTGAGCCAGCCCTTTTCTGAACCCATTCATATCAAGGGAGGCCAGCGCTACGGTTCACACAATCATCCTGAGGCAGTCAATCAGGGCCCGAGCAGGGATCCATCCCAGTGGCTCCCAGTTCCAGCCTGGAACCCTTCCCAGCTTTAGCCCAGTGGCTCCCAGTTCTAGACTAAAATTCCTCCCAGTGACTCCCAGCTCCCCTTATGGCTACTTCTGGAGTGTCAGTTCTTTGAGTAATGGTTTGGGCCCTGCATATCTAAAAGACACACCCCACCCCCGTTTCGCTGCCCCCTTTATGTCAGCCGGGGACGCCCCCTCGGAGGTTCCACCACCACACCAGGTTCAAACAGCACGGCCGGGCACACAAAGGGGCATTCTCCGAGGCTTCCCCACAGGGTTGGAACTCCCTTCCCCTGGAGGTTTGGCAAATTCCAAGCCTGAGCATCTTCAGAAGGCAATGCAAGACCTATTTATTTAGCCCAGCTTTTGGCAGGTGGGGATAAGGTTTGGGGGTGGGAGTGGGGGTTTCAATTGGAATTTTATATGGTTTGTTTTCATTGATTTTTCCCCCTCTATTTTTTGCTCGTAAGCCACCGTCAGCCTGTGGAAAAGGTCGGGATATACATTCAGATAAATACATAAATAATCAACTTCACTGACTCTGTATCAGTTCCAGTTCTGCTGTGCCGAGCAGGCCTTACACAGGGGTCTCTAGCCCTGTGGTTTCAGAGGCACCCAGCCTCACGGCCCTGGGAGCTTCCAGAATAGCAATGACCGGGCCTTGGGAGTGCACTCTGTTCTCCTCCTCGTTGGGAGCTTGCAAGAAGGAACTCTTCCAAGACTGCGGCCGTTTTTAAACAAGATGCAACCGCACAGTGACCCATGGCCACTCACGGAGCATCGGAGAAAAGTCCAGACTGCTCCATGCGGGGGAAGGCTAAAATGTGCACTCAGGCATCCCGTGCCCGTTTGAATCCCTCCCCACTCACCCCATGTGGGGTGGGCGGCCGACGGTCATCCCACTCAGTGCACACAGACCCCCCCCCCTCCACAACCGTGCTCGTTTAAAAACGGCCTGTGAGATGCTTCAATATTATGGCAGTTGGGGCTGTATAGCCATTGGATACCTTGATATATCAACCAAAACATTCTCCTGTCTATTATCACTCTGGGACAACAGCTCATAAGGGACCAATGTGCAGAGCACTGTCTGCAGATTTCCTCCCTCTCCTTACCTTTCAAAAGCACCTGACAACAACTCTCTAGGTGATTTTAGAATCCCCTGCAGGTTCCTTTTAAAGTAGTCTGTCCTTTCTCTTTACCTTCCCCTTTTAAATTGATTTAAATTGTTTTATGTTGGTTTTATATTATTAATTATTATTTATTATTATTATTATTATTATTTTATTTATTAGCTTGTTCACTTTGCCTTCTCTGAAGGACAGAGAAATTTGCACATGACACAAAACTGGGAGGGATTGCAGACACTCTGGAGGATAGGATAAACATTCAAAATGTTCATAAATTAAAGAACTGGAGTGTAAATAATAAAATGAAATTCCATAAGGGCAAATGTCACACAGGGAAGAAAAAAAAAACCCAAAGGCATGAATACAAATGAGGGACTCACTGGATCGGCAGTAGCACAGCACAGGCGCAGCAAGATCTGGGAATAGTTGTGCCAGAGGCTGAACATCAGTTAGCAGTGTAATGCTGTTGCAAAAAAAAGGCTAATGCCATTTCAAACTATGTCAGCAGCAGCTTTGTATGCAAGACACAGGAAGTCATTGTGCCACTCTGTCCAGCTCTGGCTAGGCCCCAGCTGGAGTACTGCATTCAGTTTGGGGTACCCCATTTTAAGAAAGGATATTTTCAGATGTGACAGGGCGGCTTTTGCCCCATCACGGAATCACCCATTTGATTCCCCGCCAGAATCCCGCTCTCATGGCCAGCAGACGTGCCGGTCGATCCCAGCAGGGAATCTGGGGGTGGGCGAGGCTGCGTGGCGCAACGTGCAGCCGCACAGCCCCCCCCCTCCCACGCTACCCCGCCCACTGGGAGACGGGCAGGCGCAGTGGCCAATGTGGCCTCTGCGTCCGATTCCGACCTGTGGTCCGGGCCGTGGTTCAGCTAACCACGCTTTCGACCCTGGTCCCCGGATGAGGGCCGAAAGCGTGGTTATTTTGATTCCCGCTGGAGGTTCACTGTGGTGAATATCTGGTGGGCCTCAAACAGATGTTACGGGACCATTCCCCACCACAGGGGATTGTCTGTGGTTGAGCGTGATCTCGTAACGTCTGAAAATACCCAAAGACATAGACAAGCTGGAAGAGGGCACAGAGGAGAGCAGCAAACATGCTAAAGGGCATCAAACCCAATTCATAGGAGAGTTTGATTGATTTGGGTATGTTCAGCTTGGCGAAAAGAAGACCAAGGGGGGGATAGGGTTAAGAGTCTACAATTAATATTATTATAAGCATTTGTATAGCGCCAGCTGTGTACCTGGCGCTTTACAGAACAATGAGATAGACGCGGTCCCTGCCTGCGGTTTACAATCTAATAGACACGGAGGGGGGAGACAAGGAGAGGGGACATCGGGAGAGACACGGCATAAATAATAACATTCAAGCGGATGCGAAGTCGCAGGCGCTTCCCTAAAGAAGCTTTAGAACAACTGTTTTCCCTTGCTCTGATGAGCAGAACAAGAGGCCAATGGGGAGAAGCCACAGACAGGGAGATCTACAGACTGAAGCTCAAAGAAATTGTCCTAGCTGAAAGGGCGCTAGTCAGGCAATGGAACGGGCTCCCTAGAGAAGTTGTGGTTTCTCCATCATTAACGAGGCGGGAGGAGCACGTGCCTGGCATGGTTTAGGTCTGGCAGATCCTGCGCCAGCCCCCGGGGGACTGGACTCAATGGCCCTGGAGGTCTCTCCCGTCTGTAGGATACTTTGGATGTCTTTAGACAGACCAACCCCGAACCTGCTCTGGGGGTGGCCAGTCCCGCATCTCCCGCATGCAGCCCTGACAGCGCCTGGTTCATGGGCCCAGCAGCTTTCTCAGCCCACCCATGCAGCGTCCCCCTCCCCTGCATCATAGAGCTGCGAATGGATCACCTGCCGCTCTAGGCCGCTGCCTAGAGCTCTATGGCATTGCTGGGGCAACCCCCAGCCTGACACGGAGCTGCAGCAGCCCATCCACGGAGTAGACAGACCGCTGCTTCGCCTCCGGCTGGTGCTGTGGGTTTCGGCGGCCCACTCCGCTTGCGATACTCCGGGATGTTCCAGAGCACCGCAAGCGGAGCTGCCTGCTCCGCCTCTGCTTCGCCGCACCCCCGGGCCTTTGAACGGGTGGGCCGTCCGGGGATGAGGTGCGGCCAGGTGTAAAAGCAGCCATTCTTTCTCAGCCTCTTCCCCAGGTACCTGCAAGATTTGACCCTGTTTAGCTTGTCAGAGTCAAGGAAGCAGAGTCCCGCGGGCTTGCTGATGGTTGTTTTCTTGACCTGATGAGGAAGCCCAGTCCTGAGCAGGCTTTGTCTTGGCCGTTTCCTCCCACAGCACCATGTCGGCTCTGTAAGAAGCCAAGATTTCCATCGGCCCCTCGCTTCTAATACCTTCCCTTCCAGGCTCTTTTCCTTATCTCCTTCCACTTTCCTGTTTTCCTCCCTTACCCGGCACCCTCTGGGCCCCGACGTGGCTCCACCATTGGCTGCTGTCGAACTATTTCCTCCTGGGACTAATGAGTTTCCCGATACGGCCACAGACAGGGAGTCTGAGGACACATTTCCAGAGATGCCTCCATCCGTCCCCTGCAACCAAGGTGTCTGCCAAGGAAGAGGGTTCGAGCACAGGCCCACCCGGGCAGGGGAGGTCAAACGTTTTTCAAGCCTCGAATACCTCAGCAAAGGGGGAATTCGCTGCGTATTAATAATATAGAGATAAGGGGGAGAGAAGGAGATGTCTGGGGAAGGAAGCTCAGCTTCGCTTGTGTTTATTTGTATTTTGGCAGCGATGGGGTCCTTTCTTACTCAGCACGTCGTGGTGTCCGGGCCTGACTCTGGCTAATTGTTTTTGGACCCCAGGATATCGGGATCCAGGAAAGGGAGGGAAGAGCCAGGGCCTTAACTAGCCTATGGGCGACGTGACAATGGCCATGGGTGTATTTATAGGCGGGGCGCCAACCAAGGGCAGCTGAATCATCAGCTGTGTGTCTGTCCGACCCCAGACTCCCTGCACTGCTGCTTCTGACAGCACTAAAGCAGGGGTGCTTAGCCAGTACTAATGGGGGGGGGCTTTGCACACACACACACCCCGTGGAGAGGCCCCACACCCACCCATTAGTATTATTATTATTATTATTATTAACAAACATTTATATAGCGCCAGCAGTGTACCTGTCACTTTACAAAGTAATAAAATAGACAGGGTCCCTGCCCCTAGGGCTTACAATCTGAGAGACAGGAGCTGGGGGAGAGACATAGGAAGGGGAACAGAGGGAGAGACAAGGGGTCTAACATTCATGAAGATGCGAGGTCTCAAGTGCACGTACTTGGCTTGGTTACGATGAGAATGACAGCAGGCAGGTCCATGTTGCAAGGATAAGGGTAAACCGATCGTAGGTATAGGAATAGTGGCTCAGCAGGATAAAGAGTCAGACAGAGCAGAGCGAAAGAGGTGAGTTTTAAGGAGAGATTTGAAGGTATGAAGGGAGGGGGCAAGGCGGATGTGGACAGGGAGGGAGTTCCAGGCATGGGGGGCAGCAAGTGAGAAGGGACGAAGGCGCTTAGGGGAGCAGGGAAGGCGTGGAAGGGTGAGAGAAGGGACAGAGGAGGAGCGAAGTGCACGGGCTGGAGTATGGAGGGCGATAAGTGCAGAGAGGTAGGGGGGAGCAAGGTTGTGAAGAGCTTTATAGGTGAAGACTAGGAGCTTGTGCAGGATTCGTTCAGGAAGGGGAAGCCAGTGAAGCGAAGAGAGGAGGGGCTGCACATAGTACTGGCTAAGCACTAAGGGAGTCTAAGGACGTTTTTTTTCATGGACACTTCATCCCGGGAATTAGGAGAACATAATCCCAGAATTGTTATCCAGGGATTACAAGTGGTACCTGTTGACCCAGACATTTGTATCCCGTATTGAAATCCATCCCGGGCTAGTTCAATGAACAGCACGTTGCTGTTATCCCGGTTTGAGAGTATCTGGGATGGATCTCAGTCCCATGGTGCTTTTCATCCCATCAGTGCTCATCACAGTTTTGTCCCATCACTAGGTATTTTCAGACGTTACGAGATCACAGTCAACCACAGTGAACCACGGTCAATTTAGCTGCGGGGCCAAAACGCCCTGGACGTCTGTTTGGCGGCCGCCAGATGTTCACCACGGCCGATTCCCACATGGGGTCAATTTCAACCACGCTTCCCGGGCTCCCCGCGGGCCGAGCTCCGAGAGCATGGTCAAAGTGATCGCCGGCGGGAAGCAATAAAAAGTAACGTCTGGCCGTTATCCCAGTGGGATTCTGGGCCATGGTCAAAGCGGCTGGGCGCTGAAGCCGCATTGGCCGCAGCGCCTGCCTGTCTTCCCAGAGGGCGGGCAGCGGGGGGGCGGGGCCATGTTGCGCTGCATGGCCCTGCCCCCTCCCCGATTCCCTGCTGGGATCAGCCGGCACGTCTATTCAGGCCATTTTTTGACCACCAGGGGTGTGTGGTTATTTCATTCCCCCGCCGGGGATTCACTGGGACGAATCGGGACAACGTAACGTCTGAAATCACCCACTGTTCATCAATGGACAGAGCAGAGTCTGGGAGCAGAGGCGACTTGGAAGATAGCAGAGCAGACGTATATACGGAGAGAGAGAGAGAGAGAGAGATCAGATTTCTTTTTATACAATCGCCCCACAGTCATGTGTTACTAGGTACCATAGAGGCAGAACTGCATAGAGAGGATGTCAGCTCGTGCCATAACACTCTATGGTAATAACTCCGGGATAGCTGACTATCCCGAGATAGTCGTTTAGACAGACCTAATCCTGGTGTTATTTAACAACCGGATTTTACAATACCACAAAAAAAGGGGGTTTGTAATCCCGGAGTTTTTCCATGATCCCGGGATTATAATCACTGAATTCTGCATTTAGATGGACCTGTCGTCCCAGGACTAATGATCTAATCCCGGGAGAAGTGTCCATGTAAAAACACTCTGACGCAGGCAGTCGCAGCGCTGATGATTCAGTTGCTCTGGGACATGGTTGGTTGGCGTCCCTCATCAGGGCCATCCCTGCCACTAGGCAGACCTTGGTGGCCACCTAGAGCGGCATATTGAGGGGGAGCAGTGGGCGGCAGGGAACTTTTTTTTTTGGTAAACTTCCCTTCCTGGTGGTGCGGTGTGGAGGAAGGGGGGGGGGCAGCGGAGCCTCCGCTTCCCCCCACACGCACACACACGCAGGAGGATGGAAGGGAAGCCACACACAAGTTAACAACAGCCGTTTCAAAGGGGCGGGTGGGTGATGAGTCATGGGGGGGGGTCCGGGGTTGGGGCTTCCGCGCCGCCTCCCCCACGCTGGTTCTGAAGCGCCTCGGCTGCTGCCTTCGGGGCTCGAGGTGTTCGTCCTGCATGCCGCCGGCTTGCCCAATGCTCCACCCTCCTCTCCTCCCCTACAGGAAGGTAAGGGGAGAGCGTGAGGAGGGCGGGGCTCCTATCAGGCGCGGGAACCAGCCGAGCCGAGGTAATATTTGTAAACTAACGTTTTGATGGCGGCGGGCCCCCCTACATACCCCATACCACCACTTTGGGGGGGGGGAGGGGGCGCCAAATTTTGTCTTCGCCTACAGCAGCAAAATGTCTTGGGACGGCCCTGCCCCTCATGTAAATGCACCCGTAGCCACCGGCACGTTGGCCATAGGCTAGTTACGGCTCTGGGAAGAGCAGGGGAAAGATGCTAAAGGCCACCTAAGCTTCACTGGCAACAGAGAGCCACTGACCTTGGTAGATTGCGAGGCACTTTGCTACCAGGCTGAGACACGTCACTAATCTATTCCGTCACCTTGTCTCGGTAGGAGGGAACAGTTACCAGGTGGGAGTGGGAGTGGGAGGCTTGTGTTGGTTAAGTCAGACTTGTATAAAGTGTAAAATGGGTTATATACGTTAGCTAAAACGACAACCTTCTTCCAGACAGAGCGAGCAGGACGACCTTCTCTGCCCACCCTAGTCCCTGCAGTTCTCGCCAAAATCCCAGGCAAATGTAACAGCTTACAAAGAGGGCTCTTAAAGGCCTCCACACAAGGGCAGGACAGGGAGGTTGGGGGCTGCCACCAGGTTGAGACTGGAACCGGACTAGACGTATATGGGGTGAAGAAGAAGGTGGGAGGGAAAGGAGTTGGTGTGCCAGTCCTGGGGGAGTCAGGTGGAGGTGCACAGAGGGGGAGAGGGGATGTTCTCAAATTGTGACATTTAGGACTATGTCACTGGAGGAGTCTCTCCTGCTCCTGAGTGAATACAAGTCTATCTCTTGGCTGGGCGAGACCCATTTTGGAGGCAGGGAAACTGAGGCACAAAGACGGTATTTCAAAATGACTGGTCAGAACCCAGGAGTTCTTCCAACCAGCCCTGGCAGAGCTCTATCCCCTGCCTCTGGAAAGTGGGGACCAGCTGGGCCCCTATTCCATCTTGTGCACCAGGGAGTTATGCCTCCGGCTCAGTCGGCGACAAGATGCCTCTGGCTGCCCCCATTCTAGCTCGGTTAGGAAGCAGAAATCCCCTTAGGAAGGCTGACATCAGGATTAATCCAGCACTTTCTGGAAAACAAACAGAGGATCAAAACAGACGTGCAGGCAGCGTGGCAGCTCCCTGGCCTGGGGTGTGTGTGTGTGTGTATGTGGGGGGGGGCGGGGGTGCGAGGGAAACCACAGCTGACATGACCCGGGCAAGGTTGGGGCACTGGAAAAAATGTACCCGCAGTGAGAGAGCCATCCTGCTGCCTACACAGCCCAGGTAGGGTGAGGAGCTCAGCAAACATCCTGCTCCTAGCTAGGGTGGCCCGACCTCCCCTTAAAAAGAGGACGATTATGAAAAATACATGGTGCAGGGCTGCACTGGCACCAATGCAACCCTGCAACATGTATTTTTCATAAACGTCCTCTTTTAAAGGTATGGCCGCCCTACTCCCAGCGCCCTGCCCCCCACCACGACGGACAGCCGTGGTGGCCAATGACAGGCAGCCCCGAACCCATGTCAGGTAAGGCAGGGCAGTACCGGCATGTTGGCCCGCTGTGGCCCTTAGCCTGGGCTGTGACCTTGGAGTTTTCCAAGGACGCAGCCGGGCCTAGCCACCTATCCGCCCAGCGGCACTCCCGGGACAACATCTGGCGACGCATGAGCACACGTGCCGGCAGGTCCCAGGACACAGCGGCCCAGCGTCACGTCTGTTTTTACCCAGAGAAGCACCAGACGGCAGGATTGTGCTCCATCGATAGGAATGCCAGAAGCCACAAAAGGCTTTGGACAAGATCTAGGCTGTCCGTCGTGTATGGGAGTGAGTAACTTGGAGCTCAAGTTGGTGGGGGACACTGACCCACATAAGCTCCGCCACCCTATCCCTAGACGTGCGGGGAGAGAAAGTTTATTCCCCCATGTTCACTGCAATCATTACAGCAGTGAGTAGAGTTACCCGCCTCCCATGCAGGTTTTCACCCAGAGGCAACGGGGCCATGTCGGCAGGGGTGGGGTCAAGAAGTTGCCCTGCCCTTTTCTGACATAACCCTGCCCCTTACCCAGTCTTGTCATGTCGTGACATTCCATAGGAGTGGGGGCACGCTACAAAAGGAGTGGTGGACAATCCCCTTTCTGACATGGTCATCCCTTGGTACCCCCAGAGCAGGGGCGGCTGGTGGGTTTTCATGTTGGAGGGGCACTGGGGTTGTAAGGCCGGCGGGNCATGCGCGCCGCAGCCCATCTCGCCGCTGAGCGTCTCCACTGAACCCTGAAGCCTCACCTGCCTGGTGCCTGCCTGCCTGCAACGGTGAGTAAACACGGGGGGCAGGGGACTCGAGAAGAGAGACTGGGGGCCTGGGATGGAAGGGGAAGGGGGAGGGTGTGCGAGACTGGGGAATGGGGGGGTGCACCCACCCTCCCCCCCATTCCCCAGTCTCGCACACTCTCCCCCCCTTCCATCCCAGGCCCCCAGTCTCTCTCCCCGAGTTCCCACACACACACACACATTTACTCACCCAGTCACCCCCCATTCCCCAGTGTCTCCCCAGGCTAGGGACCTGGGATGGAAGGGGGGGGAGAGTGTGCGAGACTGGGGAATGGGGGGGAGGGTGGGTGCACCCCCCCATTCCCCAGTCTCGCACACCCTCCCCCTTCCCCTTCCATCCCAGGCCCCCAGTCTCTCTTCTCGAGTCCCCTGCCCCCCGTGTTTACTCACCGTTGCAGGCAGGCAGGCACCAGGCAGGTGAGGCTTCAGGGTTCAGTGGAGACGCTCAGCGGCGAGATGGGCTGCGGCGCGCATGCTCAACTGAGTCAGTTCAAGCATGCGCGCTGCAGCACATCTCACCGCCGAATGCTTCCACTGAACGCCCAGGTGAGGCTTTGATTGAGCCCATAGAGCTCAATGCAAAGCTGCCGCGAGCGGGAAATTTCATTTCCCAGCGTCGCTCTTGGACTGAACGCTCAGCCGCCCGGCACATGTTCAGTCCAAGTTTGTCCCTTCTGAGACTCCAGATAGAGCGCTCACTGAGTGAGCCCTCTGTCTCTGACGGCTGAAATTGACATCGGAGCGCTGTAGCAGTCAAAGCAGCGCGGCGCTCCGATGTGAATTTCAGCCGGCAGAGGCAGAGCAGTCACTCAGTGAGTGCTCTGTCAGTGGCACCCAGGGGGGGATGGGGGAGAGAGGGGGCAGGGCACTGCCCCAGGTTCCCTCAGGCGAGGGCCACCACTGCCCCAGAGGCCCTGACTTCTCCAGGTTACTGGAGGTGCCTCCACTGACCCAGAGAAATCGGGGCTTCGCCCAGAGACTCTGGATCAAATCCCAGAGTGAAACCCAGAGAGCTGGAAACCTGACACGTAAGGGTATTTTTACACGAGACTCAGAGTTGCGATTTCCCCAGTAAACATGGTAATTAATTACCTACTCGTGTAAATGCCTCTCGCACGAGCTGTCTGGGAAAATGCCCAAATAAGTAAAACCTAGGGGGCTGCACCAGGCCCCCGTGTCGTTTTCATTTTTCATTTTCATTATTTAAAAATGTCATTTTCGTTATCGTTATTAATGACAATGTCATTTTCGTTATCACTGACGTTATCAGTATCGGTACCACTTCAAACGAAGATTTTATTTTGGGTATTGGTATTGTTATCGATTCCCACACGCAACTAATATCTATCTAAATCTAAAGGAGACGGCAAGGGAAAAGGAAAACTATCTATTATCTAATAAATTATCTATATAACTATTATAATGTAATCTATATGTCTATAATATACATCTATATCTAATCTATACTACCTATCGCTATATAATGTACATGGGAGAGAAGGGCAGGGAAAGGGAGAAGGTAAAATGTAGGATAAGAGGAAGGAAAGGTATTGGTTTATACCTGTCTCTTATACACATCTAGATGTGTATAAGAGACAGGCGTAGGGGGGGGCAGGCAGGTGAGGCTTCAGGGTTCAGTGGAGACGCTCAGCGGCGAGATGGGCTGCGGCGCGCATGCTCAACTGAGTCAGTTCAAGCATGCGCGCTGCAGCACATCTCACCGCCGAATGCTTCCACTGAACGCCCAGGTGAGGCTTTGATTGAGCCCATAGAGCTCAATGCAAAGCTGCCGCGAGCGGGAAATTTCATTTCCCAGCGTCGCTCTTGGACTGAACGCTCAGCCGCCCGGCACATGTTCAGTCCAAGTTTGTCCCTTCTGAGACTCCAGATAGAGCGCTCACTGAGTGAGCCCTCTGTCTCTGACGGCTGAAATTGACATCGGAGCGCTGTAGCAGTCAAAGCAGCGCGGCGCTCCGATGTGAATTTCAGCCGGCAGAGGCAGAGCAGTCACTCAGTGAGTGCTCTGTCAGTGGCACCCAGGGGGGGATGGGGGAGAGAGGGGGCAGGGCACTGCCCCAGGTTCCCTCAGGCGAGGGCCACCACTGCCCCAGAGGCCCTGACTTCTCCAGGTTACTGGAGGTGCCTCCACTGACCCAGAGAAATCGGGGCTTCGCCCAGAGACTCTGGATCAAATCCCAGAGTGAAACCCAGAGAGCTNATACCAATACCCAAAATAAAATCTTCGTTTGAAGTGGTACCGATACTGATAACGTCAGTGATAACGAAAATGACATTGTCATTAATAACGATAACGAAAATGACATTTTTAAATAATGAAAATGAAAAATGAAAACGACACGGGGGCCTGGTGCAGCCCCCTAGGTTTTACTTATTTGGGCATTTTCCCAGACAGCTCGTGCGAGAGGCATTTACACGAGTAGGTAATTAATTACCATGTTTACTGGGGAAATCGCAACTCTGAGTCTCGTGTAAAAATACCCTTACGTGTCAGGTTTCCAGCTCTCTGGGTTTCACTCTGGGATTTGATCCAGAGTCTCTGGGCGAAGCCCCGATTTCTCTGGGTCAGTGGAGGCACCTCCAGTAACCTGGAGAAGTCAGGGCCTCTGGGGCAGTGGTGGCCCTCGCCTGAGGGAACCTGGGGCAGTGCCCTGCCCCCTCTCTCCCCCATCCCCCCCTGGGTGCCACTGACAGAGCACTCACTGAGTGACTGCTCTGCCTCTGCCGGCTGAAATTCACATCGGAGCGCCGCGCTGCTTTGACTGCTACAGCGCTCCGATGTCAATTTCAGCCGTCAGAGACAGAGGGCTCACTCAGTGAGCGCTCTATCTGGAGTCTCAGAAGGGACAAACTTGGACTGAACATGTGCCGGGCGGCTGAGCGTTCAGTCCAAGAGCGACGCTGGGAAATGAAATTTCCCGCTCGCGGCAGCTTTGCATTGAGCTCTATGGGCTCAATCAAAGCCTCACCTGGGCGTTCAGTGGAAGCATTCGGCGGTGAGATGTGCTGCAGCGCGCATGCTTGAACTGACTCAGTTGAGCATGCGCGCCGCAGCCCATCTCGCCGCTGAGCGTCTCCACTGAACCCTGAAGCCTCACCTGCCTGGTGCCTGCCTGCCTGCAACGGTGAGTAAACACGGGGGGCAGGGGACTCGAGAAGAGAGACTGGGGGCCTGGGATGGAAGGGGAAGGGGGAGGGTGTGCGAGACTGGGGAATGGGGGGGTGCACCCACCCTCCCCCCCATTCCCCAGTCTCGCACACTCTCCCCCCCTTCCATCCCAGGCCCCCAGTCTCTCTCCCCGAGTTCCCACACACACACACACATTTACTCACCCAGTCACCCCCCATTCCCCAGTGTCTCCCCAGGCTAGGGACCTGGGATGGAAGGGGGGGGAGAGTGTGCGAGACTGGGGAATGGGGGGGAGGGTGGGTGCACCCCCCCATTCCCCAGTCTCGCACACCCTCCCCCTTCCCCTTCCATCCCAGGCCCCCAGTCTCTCTTCTCGAGTCCCCTGCCCCCCGTGTTTACTCACCGTTGCAGGCAGGCAGGCACCAGGCAGGTGAGGCTTCAGGGTTCAGTGGAGACGCTCAGCGGCGAGATGGGCTGCGGCGCGCATGCTCAACTGAGTCAGTTCAAGCATGCGCGCTGCAGCACATCTCACCGCCGAATGCTTCCACTGAACGCCCAGGTGAGGCTTTGATTGAGCCCATAGAGCTCAATGCAAAGCTGCCGCGAGCGGGAAATTTCATTTCCCAGCGTCGCTCTTGGACTGAACGCTCAGCCGCCCGGCACATGTTCAGTCCAAGTTTGTCCCTTCTGAGACTCCAGATAGAGCGCTCACTGAGTGAGCCCTCTGTCTCTGACGGCTGAAATTGACATCGGAGCGCTGTAGCAGTCAAAGCAGCGCGGCGCTCCGATGTGAATTTCAGCCGGCAGAGGCAGAGCAGTCACTCAGTGAGTGCTCTGTCAGTGGCACCCAGGGGGGGATGGGGGAGAGAGGGGGCAGGGCACTGCCCCAGGTTCCCTCAGGCGAGGGCCACCACTGCCCCAGAGGCCCTGACTTCTCCAGGTTACTGGAGGTGCCTCCACTGACCCAGAGAAATCGGGGCTTCGCCCAGAGACTCTGGATCAAATCCCAGAGTGAAACCCAGAGAGCTGGAAACCTGACACGTAAGGGTATTTTTACACGAGACTCAGAGTTGCGATTTCCCCAGTAAACATGGTAATTAATTACCTACTCGTGTAAATGCCTCTCGCACGAGCTGTCTGGGAAAATGCCCAAATAAGTAAAACCTAGGGGGCTGCACCAGGCCCCCGTGTCGTTTTCATTTTTCATTTTCATTATTTAAAAATGTCATTTTCGTTATCGTTATTAATGACAATGTCATTTTCGTTATCACTGACGTTATCAGTATCGGTACCACTTCAAACGAAGATTTTATTTTGGGTATTGGTATTGTTATCGATTCCCACACGCAACTAATATCTATCTAAATCTAAAGGAGACGGCAAGGGAAAAGGAAAACTATCTATTATCTAATAAATTATCTATATAACTATTATAATGTAATCTATATGTCTATAATATACATCTATATCTAATCTATACTACCTATCGCTATATAATGTACATGGGAGAGAAGGTAAAATGTAGGGTATGAGGAAGGAAAGGTATTGGTTTATACAATGAGGGCTAGGGAGGATTTTTGTGTGCAAGCACCACAGTTCTATAAACGCAACCTGACAAGCAGAGCTCTCACAGAACAGGGAGAAAAAACCTGGCCCTCCCATTATAAAGGGTTGCAGTGTCCTCCCCCAGAGCCCCCTGATTGGTTGTGGGAGGCAGCAGGCATTGAGCAATCACAGAGTGCCATGAGACTGCTGGGGCCTGTTTGCGCTGCTCATTGGCCAGCGATACACCCGTCAGATACTGCCGAGCTGCTTGCCCCTCCCAACACAGGCACAGTTCAAGAGTTCAACCCTGTTTAGGACTCTGAGATGTCTGCTCCCTCCTCCCCTCTCCACATTTTCCTCCAAAACCCAACTGCCACAGCACTAATAACGACAACGATAACGACATTGTCGTTTTTGTTATCGGTATCGTTATTCCCGGTTTTTATTATCGTTATTCTTGGTTGTCGTTTTCGTTACTGCAATAACAAAAATGAACATTTTCATTATAGTTATTGTAACAACAAAATCGACATGCAGACTAATCCGCATTTTAAATCTGCCGTGAGATCTCCCTGGCTGTCCCAACAAACAGCTGATTGGGGGTGGAGGAGCTGGAGCGCGTACGCTCTCTCTGGCTGCCCCGACAAACAGCTGATGGGTGGGAGGGGGCCCTGGAGTGCATGTGCTCTTCCCTGCAGCCCTGACAAACAGTGGATTTGTCAGGTCTGATTTATCTGATTTGCCCTGTTTGTCGGGGCAGCCGGGGAGAGTGTGAGTGCTCTGCTCCTCCTTGCCCAGTCATTGTTACACAAGTGGGGAGTACGTACACTACTACGCTCATCTAAAGGCACTGCCGCTCCCTTGTGCATTCAGGGGGGTGGGGAGGTGGATCGCGGGAGTCTTTTGAACCCGTGAAGTTACCCTGATCATCTAACGCCCTAAGATAGTAACATCATAAGAAACGTGCATATAGAACTGACGCAAGACACATCCATTTGAAAATGGATTTTCAGCCTGGCTCAGTGGCCTCTCAGATGCCAAGCTCAATGCTCTGGTTTCCAATGCAGCCCCGCAACCTGTATTTCTCATGTGTCCTCTAAAATGTGCATATCTAGCCACCCTAGGGGTGGGACTATCAGTATCGGATTAATCCGATAATGCCGATAATTGGCAATATCGGATTCATCCGATAATATGGATAATATCAAATATCAGTATATCAGTTTTTTAACATTGCTGATTTTTCGGATCTTTAACACTGCGGCCATTTTAACAATGTTAAAGATCAAAAAAATCGACAATGTTAAAAAACCGATAAATCCGATATCACATTAATCCGATACCGATAAAACCGGTAACCGATAATTCGCCAATAGTCCCATCCCTACTAAATATGGACCCCAGTGCAAATGATGGAATGCCCCCTGCTCCACGGCTACTGCAGCTGAACCAGGGAGTGTAGGCTCCTTCCCCCAGGCTCATGGGACTTAACGAAGCTGTACCGCCTGCCTCTGCCCCCTTGGCTCTCAACAGGCCTAATTCATTGGGTCACGCAGGCAACGCCCATCCTTCTGTACCACAGGAGAGCAGCTAGGTCTGGCTCCCTCTGGTGACCACATGGAGCAGCTACAGGCCAGCAGCCTTTCTCCCACATCATTCCACCAGCCTGAAGCAGATATTAGAGAGAGAGAGAGCTCTTCAAATTATGTGCAGAGGAAGCTGTTCACCGCCTCGCGAGTCATGCTTAAAATCTTTGGCAGCTCAGGGGACAGTTGGGTTGTGAGAGAGAGATTTTAAGACTCGGGGTTGACCAAGAAAAAAAAAAGAGGCAATTTTGGGGGGACCGGGGGGGAGGACGGGGGGGTTGAAACTGGATTAAACCAATGTTTTCCAATATATTAAGTTTTAAACCAGTGGAATTTTTAAAATTTATTTTATTTTTTGTAGTTTAGGGTGGGTTAAGTCAGTAGTTATGACAGGCGCAGGGAACTTCAGGCCTGGGGGCCAAATGCGGCCCATGGCTAGTTTTTAAGTGGCCCTCTCCAATTCCGGGATCTCGTTCCTATCTCTAGGTACTGAAAAACAACGCTCAGTGTAAGGGAGAAGAGACGAGGGCCGGCCCACCGGAATCCAGGGCACAGATCCATGATCTGCATCCTCGTCTCCCTGAGCGCACTGGTGCCCTTGAGCATCCCCGCCCCAGCTGCTACGTGGCCCTCGGAGTTTGTACCAGTTTTCAGCTAGCCCCTGGGTGGGAAATGTTGCCCCACCCACAGGTTAAATTGTCCAACCCTGCTTGTCTCCAGGCAAAGCCAGGACTGAATGGGCCGTCTTATCAAGACAGCAGGTATCTTAGCAGTGCACTATGACCGATGCCTTCTAATAATAATAAATAATAAACAAATATTATTATTAATCAGGTATTTTATTCCCCCAAAGTCATCACTCTGTTTCTGCTCCCCAGCGTACCCCTGGTCCGGTCACTAAATTTATTATTAATTATTGATTATTATTAATTTATTATTATTATTATTAATAATAATAATACTAATAATACTACTAATAATGATAAATTATTAGCCCTAATCCCCATACACACTCCTGCACACACTCTCCACTCCTCCTCTGTCCCTTCCCTCGCTCTCCCTCATCTCCCCTGCTCCCCTAACCGCTTTTGTCCCTTCTCCCTTGCTGCCCCCCATGTCTGGAACTCCCTCCCCACCCACATCCGCCACGCCCCCTCCCTCCGCACCTTCAAATCCCTCCTCAAAACCCACCTCTTCCTCGCCGCCTTTCCTGACGCCTGTTAGAACTCTCATCCCAATTTGTACTGTCTGCCCTCCCCGCAGACTCCTGCCTAATCGCAACCAAGTCAAGCACGTGCACCTGAGCCTTCACATCCACTTGATTATTATTTATCCCTTGTCTCTCCCTATGTCCCCTCTCCTTGTCTCCCTGCTCCGTGTCTTTAAGATTGCAAGCCGTAGGCAGGGACCGCGTCATTCTTGTTGTTCTGTAAAGTGCCAGGTACGCAGCTGGCGCTATACAACTGCTAATAATAATAATAATAATAATAAATAATAATAAAAAATAATAAATTAATATAGTACCGGTTCTGCTGAACTTGGGCCGAACGGATAGGATATCACCCCTCTGTGTGTGTTGTGTGTGGCAGAGTCTCATCTACCACAGACAAGCAGGATGGGGGTGGGGTGGTTCAAAAAACGTTTGAGAAGCAATGCCCTCGTACAGAAGTGGCCAGACTTATAGTGCATGTGATCCACTGGATCCAGAGGTCAATCTCAGGTGATCTATCTGGCTCAGGCTCTACAGTCCAGGATCTTGCCCTCTGGCCCCCAGCTCTAGGGCACCTCAGCAACTGGTCTCGGGAGTGGAGAGGCGCACTCTCCGCAAAGAGAGCCTTTCCCATCACACTGGAGTAGCTCTCTCCTAGCCCAGCTCCTGCCTAAAGAGAGACTCCTGTCCCTGGGCCACTGGTCCTGTTCTCGTGCCCAGAGGCGATCTCAAGGGGCTGGTCCTCTCCCCACATGGTGATCTACTCAAGACTAGATTGTGACCGACCAGTAGTTCACAATTTATCTCTTGGTCACTGTTACCCTGTATGTATATTCCAATTTAATTAAGGGGGCGGTTTATGGCTTTGCAAATCCCCATTGGGCCACCAGATGGTGCTGTCAATGAACAGGATGAGAAAAATGCATGTAGGAAAGACCCAAAACCTGGTAACCCATTTCTGCCATCATCATTATCATCCTCCCGCGTCCCCAACACCCACCCACCCCCGGCTCTGCTAAGGAAAACCATCCCAAATACAAGGGACCCACAAATGCCGGACCCACAAATGATGGCGAAACCAAAAGCACAGTCCTTGTTTTAAAAAGTGAACTTGCACAAAAGCAGGATTACAGACAAGAACCCTCGATCATCCGCTGGTATTTCGTTCCCCCAAAGTCATCGCTCTATTTCTGCTGCCCACTGAGTGTACTCCTGGTCCCAGCCAATAATAATAATAATGAATAAGATTTTTTTATTATTATTATTATTGATTGAAAGAAATATAGCAAATAGAAATATAACACTATAAATAAATCATACTTATAACTCTCCCTCCCCCCCAAAAAAGTTTTCACCCTCCCAGGCCACGACCCCTCCCCTGCATCCATCATGGGGGAAACGTCACCATTTCCCAGCCCCCCATTTGAAATCTCTCCAGTCAGTCACAGATTGGCATACGCTTCGCAGAGGTCAGAGGAAGGGGGAGGGCTGAGCACCCCCCATTTTCAGTGACCTCTTGATGAGGGGAAAAAGTTTTAAGACCATATGCACAGACGCAGACGCACACACAGAGCAGGGCTGTGGCCAACCCCTTATCCCTTTTTCCCAACCATTCCCACAAAATCCCATCCTACCCACTCAGGGGAAGGACTCCCTATCCACACCTAAACACCCCTCCAGATAAGAACATAAGAAGTGTCAGACCAATGGTCCATCTAGCCCAGCATCCTGTCTCCGACAGTGGCCAATCACGGTGGCTTGGGAGAAGCACCCAACAGGTCACACTGGGGGATCCATTCCCTGTTGTTTTCCCCCAGCTCCCGTCATGTTCCCTGATCCTGTCTGGCTAATAGCTGCTAATGGACCTATCTTCCAGAAACTTGTCCAAACCTCTTTTAAACTCAGCTATAGTACTGGCCCTTACCACAGCCTCTGGCAGGAGATTCCACAACCCAATTATACGCTGAGTGAAAAAATATTTTCTTTTATTTGTTTTAAATTTGCCACCCCTGAGTTTCATGGAGTGTCCCCTAGTTCTAGTACTAGCTGAGAGGGTAAATAACTGCTCCTTGTTTATTAGTTCCACACCACTCATGATTTTATAGACCTCTATCCTATCTCCTCTCGGTCGTCTCTTCTCCAAACTGAAGAGCCCCAACCTACCAAGCCTCTCCTCATACGAGAGCCCTTCCATGCCCTTGATCATTTTTGTTGCCCTTCTCTGTACCTTTTCTAGTTCAGCTATGTCTTTTTTTAGATGGGGCGACCAGCACTGCACACAATATTCGAGGTGCGGTAACACCATTGATTTGTATAGAGGCATTATGACATCCTGAGTTTTATTCTCTATCCCCTTCCGAATAATTCCTAACATTCTGTTTGCTTTTTTTGACTGCTGCTGCGCACCTGTCTCTTATACACATCTAGATGTGTATAAGAGACAGGCTGCGCACTGCGCTGTGGATTTCATTGTATTGTCCACAACCACCCTCAGATCCTTTTCCTGAGTGGTAACTCCTAGCTTATACCCAGCATTGTGTACGCATGGTTTGGATTATTTTTCCCTACGTGCATCACTTTGCACTTGTCCATATTAAATCTCATTTGCCATTTAGATGCTCAGGCACCCAGTGTCGTAAGATCCCGTTGCAGTTCCTCACAGTCTGCTCGTGTTTTAACTACTTTGAATAACTTGGTGTTGTCTGCAAATTTGATCACTTCCTGAGGCACATACATCTCTCCATTGTGAAAACTGACCATTTAGTCCTACCCTTTGCTTTCTACCTTTCATCCAGTTTCTGATCTATAGTAAGACACTATCTTCTGTCCCATGACTTTTTAATTTTCTGAAAAGTCGTTTATGTGGGACCTTATCAAATGCTTTCTGGAAATCCACGTACACTGTATCTACTGGGTCTCCCTTGACCACATGCTTATTTATACCCTCAGGTTAGTGAGGAATTCCAACAGGCTAGTGAGGCATGACTTACCTTTACTAAATCCATGTTGACTCTTCCCCATTAAGCCATGTTTGTCAACATGCCCTGTGATTCTGTTCTTAATTATGGTTTCCACCATTTTGCCTGACACAGACATCAAGCTTACTGGTCTGTCGTTTCCAGGATCGCCTCTGGATCCCTTTTTAAATATCGGGGTTACATTTGCCACCCTTCAGTCCTCGGGTACAGTGGTAGATTTTAGTGATAGTTTACAAATTACTAACAGTAGGTCTGCGATTTCATATTTGAGTTCCTTCAGAACTCTGGGGTGAATGCCACCTGGCCCTGGTGACTTGTTAGTATCCAGTTTGTCATTTTGCCCTAGAACATCCTCCAACGTCACATTGATTTGTAACAGCTTTTCCAATTCCTCGCCCACAAAGCAAGGATCTGGCGTGGGTACCTCCCCCAAATCCTCCACAGTGAAGACTGACGCAAAGAACTCTTTCAGCTTCTCTGCAATGTCCTTATCCTCCCTGAGCGCCCCTTTTTTTCCTTTTTTTTTTATTGTTCTATTTTTTTCCTTGCAGGCTTCTTGCTTCTGATGTATTTGAAAAAGTTTTTGTTGCTTGTTTTTACCTCTTTAGCAAGCCTCCCGTCAAAAATATCTCTTGGTCTGCCTTATTAATACTTTACAATTACGTTGCCAGTGTTTATGCTCTTTCATATTATTTTCATTGGGATTAGTCTTCCATTTCTTAAAGGAGGCCTTTTTGGTTCTAATAGCCTCCTTCACCTCCCCATTTAGCCATAGTAGAAGACCTCTGGTCTTCCTGCTTCCATTCCACCCCCCATTATAGAGGGGCCATAACTTCTGTTCCCAATTCCCACCCTTCTGTTCACCACACACAGGGGTATTTACAGCAGGGGGCATGCAGGATGCATCCTCCCCCTCCCCTCATTCCCAAATTATGGGGACGGGTTTTATGAGAGTCAGCATCCCCCACAAATTTCCTCCCCCTAAAATTCCCGGGTTATGGGGGTGGGGCATATGAGGGTCAGGAGCCTCCACAAACGTTAGCCCAAAGTTACACCCATGCCCCCCGCCCCCACTACATTAAGCAGTTCCAGGCACATCACGGAGGAAGCCAGCGCTCTGCCTGCTATGGCCAAGGTGGTATTTTGTATCTTATGTATTTTTTTCACTCAACGCACAATTAAGTTGTGGAATTTGTTGCCAGACGATGTGGTCTGATCAAGGCCAGTAGTAGAGCTGGGCTTAAGAAAGGGTTGGGTAAGTTTCTGGAGGATCGGTCCATTAGCAGCTATTAGCCAGGTCGGTTTGGGGAAGGTGACCTCTTACTGTCGGGAGCTGGGAGTGAACAGGAATCGATCGCCCGTAACCTGTTGGGTACTTCTTCCAAGCGACCGAGGTTGGCCACTGCCGGAGACAGGATGCTGGGTTCGCGATGGGCCATTGGTCTGACCCAGTATGGCGCTACTTAAATTCTTATGTTCTTAGAAGGTAAAGCAGGAAGGGTGACCCATCTTGTAGTCCAGTCTGGAAAGTGGTATTGTGCCACCCAGACTGGTAGGCCTGTTGACTCGCTACCCCTCCAAGTACTGGGCTTGTTCCTTTCAAACTGCGTGGCCGCTGGTAAGGCTTGCAATCTCTGCCTTTCCCTGGGGGCTTGTGGTTAGAAGCTTTGAGTGGGCATTTGCTGCTCTTGCCTCATCCCCGCCGGCCCCGCTGCTCAGGTGACTGCTTGCGCAACCAAAACCAAGGCTTTGAAAAAGGGAAAACAGAGAAAAAGCACCAACCATGCAGAAAAACCGCTGCTGAGTCAGAAAATACTTCTCTCCCCAGCCCTCAGGCCAGCACTGGGGGAGGGAGAGGAATCTGGTCTGGGGGTGGGGGGGAAGGGAGAGAGACACCATGGGACAGGAGGGTATGAACTCAACGGGGGATGATGGACAGAAAGGAATTCCTTTCCCTATTCCCTTCTATTTCTTTCTTTTTGCTGTAATTGTTTGTCCTCTACTCTAATAACACAGAGCTTTCCTGCTCAGTCTCTCCTAGATTGTAAGCCCTTCGGGGCAGAGACTTAGAGTCATAGAGTCACAAGGCTGGAAGGGTCCTCAAAGGATATCTAGTCTAGCCCCCCTGCACCACTGCAGGACCTGCCACCCCCCCAACCATCTGCACAAAGAAATCCCCACCAATTGTTAGCCGCCCTGAGCTGTTTTCAGGAGGGGCAGGATATAAATTGATAAAATAAATAAAATAAAATATATAGCTACAAGTAAAGACTGGGACCAATGAGAGCACCCCAATGCCTGAAACAACCGGAAATAATTTTAGAAAAAGAAGGATCCAGATATCCCAAGCAGGCGAGTCACACCCATGCTGCAGGGGAAGGCGGGAAAACCCTCAGATTCAACTGCCAATCTGCCCAAAGGGAAAATTCCTTAACAACCCCAAATATGGCAATCAGTTAGACCCGGAGCATGTGCACAGGCCCCAAGATCTATCTTTAATTATTAATCATCATCATCATCATCATCATCATCTCTCCAGATGCTTGACAAAGGTGGCTATACATTGTTATCCTTCACTTTACAACAGGGAAACTGAGGCACAGAGACTCAGTGGCAGGGATATTTGGAAGGAACCATGACTTCCAGAGCCTTGTTCTAAGTAGGACTGGATAGAAACGACTCTTCCGTGTTCACAATCCAACCCCCCCGCCCCCCGCCCTTTTCGCCCCAGCAATCAAAATTCCAGTCAGAAGATTTCGCGGATAATGGCGACAGGCAGCTGCCATTTTACGCACGTATAGTCGGTGGCAAAACTCGGAATGCATTCCGGGACGGGTTTCGCTGGATGGATTGAAAGAACCAGACTGCATTGAAAACGGAATCCAGTCAAAAAAATTTGATAATCCTAATCACTTAGCCACAGTGCTTCCTACAGCGAGAAGAAGCCAAAAGTCCTGACTCCCAGGCCTTGTCCAAACCAGTGGGCAACTCTGCCCCTCATAACGGGCAGGAGAAACCAGAAGTCCTGAATTCCAGACCCCTATCGTCATTGCTATTATTAATCATTCCTATAGCACTTTCCGTTTTCAAAGTGCTTTACAATCCCTAGTCCCCCCCTCACAACCGTCCTATGAGGCAGCGTCAGAGGGAGTGAGGGCCTTTTCCATTCTGAAGCCTTGGCTATGAAACTCAGTTAGTCCTCTCAATATCTGCCAGGCCTACAGAGCAGAACGTATTTGAATGTGACTTTTGTGGGTAACAAACGCTCTCCCCTTGTTTTGAATGTTTGTTGTGGCTTTACTTTTAATAATATTGGGTATTTTTAGGCAGACAGCGGCCCTGCCTCTGCTCTGCCTCACCCCAGGGTCCATTTAAAGGTGGCCTGCCTGGGCGTGAGGCAGAGCAGAAGCAGGGCCGGCTGCCGGAGCTCCAGGGCAGTTCCGCTGGTGGGTGCTCCGGAATGTTCCGGCGCGCCGCCAGCAGAACCCGGGGCACCGACCTGGGGGCAGAGCAGTGGTCCGTCTACTTGGTAGACAGGCCGCTGCAGCTCCTGGCAATGCTACAGAGTTGCAAGCAGCAGCCTAGAGCGCCGGGCATCGGGGAGGAGGGCGTTGTACGGGCAGGCTGCAGCAGCGCTGGGTCTGTTTAAACCTGGTGTTGTTGGGACTGCGCACGGTGGATGTCGGGCCGGCCACCCCCGGAGCAGGTCATGGGGGTGCTCCGTCTAAAGACCCCCATTGTTTTACATATTTCAGCAAACGCTCTGAGGTCTGACAAACACGAGCGTCGATGAAATTTAATTCGGGGGGCGGAGGGACCTCTTTGACACCCCCCCTTCTGTCATAGCCACACCCCTTTTGAAGCGTACCCTCCAATGATACCGGGATGGCTGGTACAGTACCGTGGGTTCGGATTTCACTAGCAAGGTCTGTAGTACCAGGTTAGATCAAATAGACGGGTGGGTCACAATTTAAACAACTTCCCATGGATCCTGAAAACACTGCCGAAGATTTACAACCATAGAGTTATGGGCCTATGGATTTACAACCATAGGGTTATGGGCCTGATGCCCTAGGCTGGCACCCACCACGCTATGGCATTGCCCGGGGCAACGGTCAGCCAAAAGCAGAGCTGCAGTGTGGGTCTGCCCAGCAGACAGACAGCAGCTCCACTTCAGACACCGCCGGTGCCCTGGGTTTAGCCGGCCCGCTCTGCCGCCGGCACGTTCCGGAGCACCACTGGTTGGATGCACATGTGGCAGGGGCGCCTTTAGACGGCCAGCCCAGGGGTGAAGCAGGTTGGTGCGGGCAGAACTGGGGCTGCCCGCACCAGTGTATGTAACACAAGCCAGGGCAGTCACTCAGCCGAGAGAGTTTATCGGCCTAGCTTTGATTGTTGCATTGGCGCTTCCTTTCTTCCCTGGGTTACTGCACTTGTATTACAGTCGACCAGGGGGTGAGTCCAAGGAGCAACGTCTGATGAATGAATGGGCAGACCGCCCTGCTGGTGCCTGAGACTGTTTAAAATAAGGGAGGATAAAAGTGTCCGTCATCAGTCTGATAAGCTGCCGGCTGATAGTGAGATGATTGCTAGGACGTCCACCAGCCTCAAGCCCCGTAGTCCTGGATTCGCTGTGGCTGGTTTTATTATTTATTTATTCATTCATTCACATCTGTATGCTGCCCCCTCCTGCTTATGCATCTCGGGGCGGCTAACAACATCATAAAAACAAATAACATCATAAAATATCAAACATTAAAATAACCCAGGCAGAAAAAAAACAAAAAACCCCAACCATAACCCAACCCACCCATCACCCTCATCAAAGGCCCGGCAGAACAGCCAGGTCTTACCCCGTTTACGGAAAGAAGGGAGTTCTAAGGCCAGGCGGCCCTCCGACGGTGGTGCGTCACCAAGAACACCCTCCTCGTAGTTGACGCCTGGGAAGGAGGGCACCCCCGGCCGGCCGCAGAGGCCGATCTAGGATCCGGAGGGTGAGGCGGTCTTGCAGGTAAGTGCGGCCGAGGCCGTTTTATACAATCATAAGTCCGGAGAGATGGCTCTAAGTCTGGATTTAAGTGCTCATGGACAAGGATATTCCAGAGGACATAAATCCAGATTCTTGTTGTAACCTGGAGCTGCACGTCCTAATTTTTGAGAGCTTATTTTCTCCAGACTACCACTACTTATAATTTCTATAGGACTACTAGACATACCCAGCGTTTTCCAGTTACAGATTTTTGGAGACAGGTCCCTGCCCGGTGGGCTTACAATCTAAGATGGACACGGATGAGGGGAACGCAGGGAGCAACTCACATGCATTCCTATTTTACAGATGGGGAACTGAGGCTGCAAGGTTATGATTTGCCCAAGGCCAGACAGTGAGTTCATGGCTAGGATAGGTTTTGAACCCTGGCTTCCTAGGACGAAGGCCACCACCTAGACTGGCTCAAATAAGTCTGGAATAGTGTTTGTGTATACACTTATTCTGAACTAAAGACACACACCCCGTCCCCCCACCATAGAGAACTGCTTATTCCGGATTAGTGCTTATTCTGGAATATGATTGATCATGCAAACAGTTATCCCTGAATAACAACTCCTTGAATGACCACTCCAGATTTGCAGCTAATTTGGACTAACTTTGATTGTATAAACAGCCTGTGTTAACGTACTACTGGACTCCTCCCATGAGAGCAGAGGAAGCTAGGAGTGGGAAAATTCTGTGTGGGCAGAGCCGCTGGCAGCTAGGGTTTACACTGTATAAAATCAGGGGCGGGGAAACCTGGCGTCCTTGGGCCACACGCAGTCCCCAGAACGTGTTTTATGTGGCTCCTCTGCCCAGGTCCTGGATCTGCCCTCTGGATCCAGCAGTTCCTTCCTACCCCAAAGCGCTAAAATAGTCTGAGGTCAGCGGACAGGACAGGAGTAAACATGAGGACCTGCACACAAGGATAAGGGACAGATCCATGATCTGGACCCTCCTTTTAGGGCGCTACGCTTCTCTGCGGCCCTCGGAGCCTGTACTAACATTCAAAGTGCCCCCAGGAGGGAAAAGGCTCCCCCACTCCATGTATATAGGAATAGCTGATGTCATTAACAGCATGCGGATGGGAGAGTGAGGGGGTGGGGCTTATTTAATGAGCGGGCGGGGCAAGTGGATTTATTTTCATGGGTGAAATGTTGGAGAGTATGAGCTGGGAAGGGGCATGGGGGCATTAGGGAGGGGGCTGGGGAACTCCTTTGTCCCCTCCCCCCGCTTTCCAACATGACCGTGGTCTCTTTCCCAAAAGCCGTGACATCACAGTGCTTTGAAAAGGGCGTGGCTACATTGGGAAGGGCAGGAGAGCCCCTTTGTCCCCGCCCCTCGTCCCCTTCCCAAGCATCGCAATATCATGGTGCCCAGATTGGAGCACATCCATGTTGGAGAGGAACGGAAGAGTCTCTTCACCTCTGCCCATTTCCTCTGTGGCCCTGTCCCCTGCATGAAGGGCTTCAAGGGGGTGGAGCCAGGGGGGAGCTGGGGTGGGGTGTACAACCACACTCCTTCCACTCCACTGCCCACTCCGGTGCCCATGACCTCCTGTCTTGATTTTTCCGAGTTCCTGTACCAACTGACCATTTTGCCAATAACTCAGTAACGGCAATACCTATTCGGGTTCCTGACTTGGCATTCAGGTACCAATCGTGCACCCAACAGACTACTCAAAAATGTGGGTATTATTCATGGGCAGCAAAGGGTGCCATTGACCCACTCCTCACCCATTATGGAAGCCAATGGGAGCTTTGCTACCAGGTTCAGATTGCAGCCAAGGTAAGTCAATTTGAGAGCCGAGGATGTAGCTATGATAGGAACAGAAGGCACCGCTACACTGGCTGTGGCCCCAGAGCCCAGGGACCCCATACTCCCTAGGGCACCTGTGTCCCCTGAAACTTGGAGAAGGAGGTAGAGGCACTCCCATTCTGTCTTCTGCAGCAGGGCCCATTCCACCCTAGCTGTGTCCCAGGAGGGAGCAAAGGCTTTCGGCAGCTGCTAAGAAAACAAAATTTGGACTTTGAGGCTACCATCTTCGTTTTCAAGTGGCGTGGAGCTAGGGTCTGCTTTCAGCTCCTCCCTGTACTTACATACGGTTGAGCTAAGACTGGAATTTGGATGGTGGACCTTTGCCTTGAGTAGACGTCTAGGAGCTAATTGTGTTTGCTCTGAGATCTTGATCTAAAGAAGGTCACCCAGAATTAGATTGGCTGGACATAACCTCTCACCCCACCCTCAATCACCCACCCTGGGATGAGCCATCAAGCAACGGGAAGTTACTAAAAGAGGTTTTTGCCCAGAAGATGGAAAACAATATGATCCTCAATGGAAAGGCTCTTCTCCCCCACTTGAGAGGGGGAAACAGTTTGCCAGGGCAGCCGGGGGAAGGAAGACACTTCTCCACTCCCTTCGCTAGGATGGACAGCTCGGTGGGACAGGGGTAGAGTGAGGAGAGCACAGAGCTGAAGCATTTGCTACCCATGAGTAATTTTTGAATCATCTATCGGGTGCAGTGACTGATTGGCACCCAAATGCCAAGTCAGGCGCCCGAATACTCGAAAATACCAGGTATTAATATCATTACCAAGTTATTGGTAAAATGGCGAATTGGTCCAGGAACGATGGGGACTTTCTTTCTTTCTTAGTCTGAGTAGAGGTAGGACATGGGCCCTGTGGCTACATGGGACCACCCTAATATGGAGGGACCTTAACTGCGTCTGTGTGACCATCTCAGGTCGTGCAAGGGCTGACCCCAGAGGCCAGGAAAAGCAGAGAACCCCAGACTCTGAGCAAGCTGGAGATGCCGTTACTTTACTGCCATGGCCAGCCCCAAAGAGAAGAAGTCGAGGAGGCCTCATGATCTCTCTCCACAGCTTGGATTCAGTGCCCATTGTCCCCCAGCCCGAAAGAAGACACGAACACAGAATTTTGTGGAGTAAATCAGGCCGCACCATACTTTATTATTAGCCTTATCGGGGAGGAAGGGCTATGCCCTTCCGGGTCCTCTCAACCTATACTAATTCCTAACTTAGGTAGAATAAGCTTTAAGGCTGTCTGATGTCCCTCAGTACCGCACCATGTCACCTATAGCTGCTGCAATGTCACACCTGCCCAGCCGCCCCCGGCCGGGTCAGGCGGTCTCCACCTACCGTGACCCGAGGAAGGAGTGAGGGCAGGCTGCGACAACCCTGGACCGCCCCTGTCCTAGGGTCTTTCGCCGTCCAGCTCCCCTTCCTGTGTTCAGCGAGATGCTGGCTGGCAAGCTCTAGCATTCGCGGGCACCCCATCTCTTTAATGAGATGACCTGGCAGCAGACTATCCCTACCTAACTTCCTGACTTGCCGGACCCCTGCGGTGCGACGGTTATTAGTCTCCAATCCCCTTCCCACCAGTAGCCAATAAGATTCGAATGACACTGTAAGGAAGGCGAAAAAAACCATACAGGAATTATGCCAATTATCCTGCCGGCCAAAATTCCTTCCCGGCCCTGACTCAAATCAGCGACCAGTATTACCCACAGTAACCCGGGGGGGGGGGGGGGGGTGCTTCTTCGCCGACGGTCTAGGCGCGAATGGTCCTTTTCACGCTCGCCACAAGATGGCGCCCACGAGCTCCCGCACCTCGCGAGAGCTCTTTTCGCGCCGTTTTTTCCTAACGCCGTGCGCCGCCCCTTAACCAGTGAGTCTTCGTTCGGCTCAGCGGCGGGAGGACAATGGCCGCCGCCCCCGAGCCCCCCCCAATTGGGGGGGGGGCCTGGTAGGCAACGAACATTGCTGAGTCACTGAGTGCTGCCCACTGTCTCAGCAGGTCTCCAAAACAGGAGGAAACGGGTAATAAGCTACAAATACATCCATGACAATCTTGAGTACACCGCAGGGCTTCAGAGATCCTCCTATGCCATTGGGATGGTGTCTCTCAGCTGATCCAGACCCCAACCGCTGGCCTTGCTGCCCTTAGCCAGAACCAGCTCGTGGAAACCCATTTTTGCTGATGTCATCATTTCTTTATTCCTCTTTTGACCATTTTGCCGACTTCCCTGAATCACGCTCGAGTTCAGCTGGGCTACCAGGCAGGACGGCAGAATTGCGCAACCGGAGTCATCGGGAAGCTATGAGTCAGGCGCCCTTCAGAATCATTCTGGTTAAGGAAGCTGATCTGCTCCCAAATCTATTAAGGAGAGGAGGTCTCTGAATTCCCCAAAGGGGCTGACCCCAAGATTTTGGCATCACTCCTCATGGCCAAAGGACCATTGGAAAAATTGCTAGATGTGTGCAGATACTTTCTGGAGAGAGCATGGGCATGCAAAGCACTTGCCGAACTCCAACAGGCAAAATGCCTAGGAATCCCAGAGAGAATTTGTCCTGAATCCTGCCGACTGCAAGATTAGGTCAGATTTTGCAACTCACAACTTCATCTAGCTGAGGTACCCATATGGCCCCTACGGACTTCTGATATACTGGTCACCGCACAATGAAGTTAAGAAGTTATTTGTAGTTGTCTACTGTGTCTTGATTAGACGGTAAGCTCCATGGAGCAGGGACAGCCTTTATGGGCGCTTTCCCGCAATACAATATGTGCAGCGTTTGCCTCCGGGAAAGCTCCGGGAGGCAAATACTGCTCAGCTTCTGTCTCGTGGGAAAGCAAAGCCATGCAACTTTGCCTCCGATCATGCGGAGGATGCAGCGCTGGAAAATTGAGCTCTGCATCCTCCGCACGATCGGAGGCAAAGCTGCGCAATTGTGCTTTCCCACGAGACAGAAGCTGTGCAGCATTTGCCTCCCGGAGTTTTTCCCGGAGGCAAACGCTGCACATATTGCCTCGTGGGACAGCACCCTATGTTATGTGTATCTGTACAGTGTTGTGTACGACTAGTAGCACTGTAGAAATGATAAGTAGTAGTAGTATGAGTTAGGGCTAATAATAATAATAATAATAAATAAATATATTTAGTTATTTCAATTTATTATCCAGCCCTGTCTCGAGGGCTGAGATTTCAACACACAAAACCATGAATAGTTCAAATCCCTTGTCCCAATCTCCCCACACCTTATCCCTGCTTGCCAAATGCAAGCATAAGAGATCCGCCAGCCCTCCTATCCTGGGAGGCACTGCACGACCATCTTGCTGCTTTTACTCGCAGGAGCCCCCATTCCGTTACAGGCCTCTTTCCTCATCTGAAAGTTTCCATCAGTTTGGGTCACTTGCAGTGCAGGTCACACAAGCCCCCGATTTGCCCCCCAATGCAGTTACCATGCCGGACTTCACCCGTTAACTTAAGAGAAAGCTTTATGAAAAGGGAATTGGTTTAGGCATGTGATTCGGAGCTAGTCTACAGGAAAGAGTGGCACGGGGGGAAAACACCTGCAAGGCTGTCTCACTGACGTTCCCTAACTCCGGTCCTTCCTCCTTCGGGTGTGTTGGAATGCAGGTCGCGTACCTGGACTCTCCTGGCAGGAAGAGTCTCTTGTTGCCAGATGCACTGGGCCACCTTCTCCTGTCCCGGGCGCTCTCACCGTCCCTTAGGAGCCCCTGGCTGCATACTTTTCATTCCACACCAGGAGTGGGCGTCCGGGGGCTCTTCTGCCCACCCAGGGCTCCACCCTTGACGACATTCGATGATGTCAATGATGATTACCGGACTGCAGGGAGGGGCTGATGATGGCCTTCCTGCACCTGTTTCTGAGTGCTTGAGGTACCCTCCTACACCAGGTTCACTCAACCTGGTAACTCACAGGTCACACTAGCCTGGCATTATGCAGCCCAAGGTTACATATCAAGGAAGGCTGAGAACAAACCGTATTCCAAACAGTATTCCAAACCTAATCCCCCTACCCAGATCAAAGAGTAAAATGTATACAGAGCATAATAACCCCATTATTCAGAACATCATCCCATTGTAGACTTCGTTTTGGATGCCCATTCCTTCGCATGTGGCCAAATAATCATCATTTCCGCTGGAAGATGAAACAGGCTTGGGCTCTGATGAACCACCAGCAATGCACCTGGTGGTGTACAATCATTCGTTCGAGACAAGTCCCTGCCCCGAGGGGCTTACAGTCTAGGAAAGCCAAAGAAGGGGAGACCAGGAAGAGGGGGACAAAGAGAAAGGCCTTAATTTGCAAAGCTGAGACGTGTCAGATGCACGTGCTTAGCTCCGTTACAAGGAGAAGGGAGCCCTGAGAGGAAGGCAGGAGAGGAGGTGTCAGCAACCAGGCTGGGGGGGTGAGGGACAGCCTGATAGAAGACGTAGGTTTTCAAGAGAGATTTCGAGCCTCCAAGGCTGAGGTGGAGAGAGCAAAGGGAAGGGAAGGAGTTCCAGGCTCCATGGCCAGCCGTATCATAGGGCGGCCTGGGGAGGGCCCCGCGACTTTCTCTACTTCCAGGGACCCTCCATTTTCACCAAAGCTGGATATGTGCTTTTGGGGCCCAGTTTGAGACCTTGGATACCCCATTTTCCAGGAAATGTTGGGTTCCCTCAGAACCCAAATATACACAGCTCTAGTAATGGTGTTTTGAATACAGAACCCCAAAAGGTCTTTTTGGGGGTATTTATTTGTATTTTGTCAAAACCGGAATGCACAGCCCTAATTAAAATCCATAGGAGCTGGGGCCACTGACTTCTATAGGGGGAGGATTGGGCCTTTATTTATTTATTTATGAACGGGTTGTCTACTCCCGTTGCCTCGACCTCCTCTCCGCCAACTCCTCCCTTGACCCCCTCCAATCTGGCTTCCGCCACCTTCACTCTACTGAAACCGCTCTGGCTAAGATCACCAACGATCTTCTTGTGGCTAAATCCAATCTCTCCGCCTTTCCTAACTCCTGCTAATCATCCCCACCCAGGATTATCCCCTACCTGTTATCTGCAAACTCCTATTTACTGTAACCAAGCCAAGAATGTGTACCTGAATTCTCGCATCCTCCTGAATGTTACATCCCTTGTCTCCCTGTCTGGGAGTGCCCTTCCGTGCTATCAGCGGGTTCGGACCCACAGCCGTCGCTGAGGGAGCTCTGTTCCCCCTTCCCTGTCTCCCCTCCCCCTGTCTTTAGATTGTAAGCTCTCGAGCAGGGACTGTGTCTATTTTATTCTCTGTAAAGCACCAGGTACATTTATGGCATTATATATAAATGCTTATAATATAATAATAATAATTAATAATTAATAATACCTATGAGTACACAAATAAAACCCATAGCAGCAGTAAAAAGATCTTTTTAACCCTGATCTGTGGAAAACACCACCCTCTCACACCCCACTAACCCATCCCCCCCGCCAAACACCTGATGGAAGTGCCAAGTTTTACAGCTTTGTCGGAAAGCCAGGAGATCCGGGCTGA
>QEPC01009864.1:945283-960841 GCA_003113815.1 Sphenodon punctatus | reverse complement strand
CCCCCCCCCCCCCCCCCCAGGCAGCTCTGGGCAGCGTACAACAATACAAATCAAAACTATTAAAAACAACTTTCAAATAATCAACACAGGGAGGAGTAAAAAATACCCCCAACCACCCCGCACCCTAGCCCATTCCCCCCCCCAAAAGCCAGGTGGAACAGCCATGTCTTCCAACGGCAGTGAAATGAGGGGAGATCTGGGGCCAAACGGGCCTCCACTGGCAGGGAGTTCCACAGCCATGGGGGCAGCCACCGAGAAGGCCCTCCCCATCATGGCTCCCCGGAAAACTCGGGGGACCTCAAGGAGAGCACCCCCCGATGACTGCAGGAGCCGATCCAGAACCGGGGGATTGGGGGGGTGAGGCAGTCCGACGATGCTTCCCCCTTTGATAATTAGACCCATCCTTATAACAACCACCCTGTGAGGTAGGTCATTATTGTCCCCATTTTGCAGATTGGAGAACTGAGACTGAACGAGTGTGGCTTGCCCAAGGTCATTCTGTGAAGTCATGGCTAAAATGGGATTTGAACCCTGGTCACCGGTGCTTGTCTCCCATTGGTTAGGAATGCATAGTGCTGCCAGGCTGCAATTCTGTGAGGGCAGAGGCAATTTCTGTGACAATTTGGCCAAATAGAAAGTTCTACAAAAATGACTGCAGTTGCAACAGTGTCAAATTCACAGGGCCCTGGCTATGAGTCTCCCTAAACCAGGAGTGGGGAAACGTAGGCGTGGGGCAGCCAAATGCGGCCTGTGACTAGTTTTTATTTGGTCCCTTTCGGAATCCTCAATCTGGCCCCTGGATCCAGTTCCTGCCTCCAAGCACCGCTTAACACGGGGGTCCCATCACACTGGGGTCACAGTCCGAACGGACCGCAGAGTCACCGCGAGTTTGCTGCCCAGAACGTATCTGAGGAACTCCCAAGCAGACCTGCCAAGCAGCCCATAACGTGGTACAGAATTAACGTGTTTTCACTGCGCCCACCCTGCCATTCAACGCTTGTTGATTCCTCCGCTGGAGTTGGGGGCCAGAGGGGGGTGCGGATGATGGAACATCTGCCAAGGTGCTAGCAGGAGACTGGGGGAAAGGCAGGAGGAGGCTGATGGAGAGAGCTGGGCTGGCATGTAGTTGTAGTTAGCTAATTACAGGAGCTGCTGGAAGCCCGGTTAGTCATAGGGATGGGCATGCAGACTGAATTACCGATTTGGACCCATTACGGATTCGGATTTGTAATTTGCTGATTTAATTGTGGATTATGGATTTAGTTTCCCTTGAAGTCAATGGGAAACCGATCCGTACTCCCAAGTCCCATCCCGAGCCCCGGGACACTGGGTCTGACCTCCCCACACCTCTATTTCCCGGGGGCCCAGAGTGGTCCTCACCAGCCTCAGAAGGCTTGACTGAAGCACCGCTGCTGCCGTGGGGGCTTCAGCAACCTCCCTCGCCGCAACGCGCTCCCTGCTCTAGGACGCGCAGATGCAAGAAGGCCACCAGGGCTGTTTTGCACGTGCACAAAATGGCTGCCATCCTTAACCAAAATGGTGGTGACCCAAAGGACGTCACCACCATTTTGGTTAAGAGCAATGGTCATTTTTCACATGCACGATCTGGAGCAGGGAGAACACCGCGGTGAGGGAGCTACCGAACCCCGACAGCAGTGGTGGTGCTTCAGTCAAGCTCTCCCAGGCCAATAAATACTACTCCAGAACCCTGGGGTAGGGGTGGGGGGAAATCCAGATCCGTGCGTACAGATGTGTCATGTATACAAAAGCCATTGTTTTAGAGAGAACTGGTCTATAAGGCGATATCCAGTGCAAACTCCATCCGGTATAGAGGGCGTCCATCTCATGGTTGATCTGGCAGATGGAGACAGCTTAGAGTTGCTGCTGGTATGCCGTGCACCTTCCTGTACAACAGCTTCCCTACTTACTCTAGCTAATCTGGTGTTGGAGGTGGTATTGCGATCTCCAAGGCTTGTGGCCTTGGGGGATTTCAATATTCACGCCGACTCCAGTATTATGGGGGCAGAACAAGAGTTCATGGCCGCCATGGGCCTGTCTCGGGTGGCTTCTGGCCCAACTCACAAGGGGGGACATACTCTAGATTTGGTATTTTGCATTGGCTTTGAGGTGGGGGGCCAGTTAGTGGGGGAGGTATCATCTGTGCCCTTGTCATGGATTGACCATTATCTCCTGTGGGCCAGTCTCTTGTCACGTCAGTCCCCGGCAAAGTGTGGAACCAGTTTGTATGGTTCGCCAATGGAGACTCATGGAACCGGATCGGTTCTGGAATGCTCTGGGGGATATACCCTCCAATCTTGACAGCCAATCGCTCGATGACCTCATTGCATTTTGGAACATCCTGTTAGCTGAGGCCATCGACCGAAAGGCTGCCAGGTGTCCACTCCCGAGCATAGGCGACCCAGGGCCCCATGGTTCATGGATGACCTGCGTCGGCTGAAGCAGGAGGAGGGGACGGTTAGAGCAATGGTGGTGCTGCTCTCGTACTGAACCTGACTGATTGCGGCACAGAGCTGCGTTAAAAGCCTATGCTGTAGCTATGCGGGCAGCAAAGAGGGTTTCTTTTCTGCCATCAGATCGTCTACAAAGTTGTGTCCAGCTGAGGTTTTCCAGATGGTGAAGGAGCTGGTCAGTCTGGCCTCTCTCCGCCTGGAACTGGAATCTTCCAGTGCTCGCTGTGACATGTTTATTGACTGTTTTGCCAATAAAATTGCTTGTATCTACCACAACTTCGACATCGCCCTTAATGCAGTAGATGTGCCTGAGGTTATGAATGCCCAGTCTGGTCCGGTTTTGTGGGATCAATTTCAGCAGGTATCATCCACCGATGTGGTGGAGTTGCTGCGGGCTGTGCGGGCCACAACTTGTGAACTTGATCCTTGCCCGTCCTGGCTGGCGAAAGCCAGCCGGGAGATGCTGGGGCCATTGCTGGTGGGGATTGTCAATGCCTCGTTTATGGAGGGCAGGGTCACAGGGTGCCTGATCGGCAACTGTCCGTTTTCAGAAAGTTGCGGATGAATCCAAATCGGGAATGCCCATCTCTAAGTGAGTCAGTTACAACGGAACCGCTAGTTACAGAGAGCAGCAGTCGTACGTTTCAGGGTACGACAGGTCTGATCCTGTGTTTATGCTGCCATCTTAAGGACGCCCCCTGATAGGCAGAGTCACAGGATAAAAGCATAGCGAGACAGTGATTGAGAGGGCACTCTTGGGATCCTGGACGCGATGGTTGGCTCCACAGCACTGCCAATGCTGGGCCCGAAGTTGGGGGCTTTCCCTAGGCTTGTGAAAGCACACCCCTCCTCGGCCTTGCTCTGCATCCCTGGTTGACTGCCTGCTATTTGGCGGTGGGGGGACCTGCAGCCATGGGAGACTGAGCGGATCATCTGTCTCTTTTCCTTCCTTGGCGGTTTTCCCTTTCCTGCTGGACCAGACCCGTGTGCCTTGAGACCCTGTTCCCCTTTTCTCAGACCTGCTAGCCTTAAAATAGAGTGTGCTTGGCTCTGCTGGTGCCTTGCATTCTCTGTGTTTGGACTGACTCTGCTCTCTGTTGTTTGAACTCTGATCTCTTTGGAAACCAGACCTTCTGCCCTCTTATCTGCCTGTGTCAATTCCCTGTCTGCCCCTCCTTGGTCCTGATTAGCTAGACCCCAGACTCAATCCTGCACCAACTTGCCTGGACCCCGAACTCCAGTCTCCAGCAGCACCTGACAGGCAGCATAAACATTTAGCCAAACTCCTCTGCCACGGGAGAACATCACCGTTAGTACCATAGAACTGATTTCTCCTGTGGTTATTGTAACGTGCAGCGACCTTCTAGGATGCTCTGGGTGGGTGTCCCTGATTGGCTAGACATGACCTCCCTCCTGATTGGCTCCCCCAAGCTATATAACGTCTGCGTCCTCGCCACTGCGCCGGTACGAGCACCGAGATGGAGCTTGTTTACTCCTTGTTCCCAATCCCTTCTGATCTAGTTCCTGCTCCTGACTAATGTCTAGAACTTTTCCTGTCCTCTTTAACCAGACTGACTTCCTGGCATCAGTGAGAGAGGGTGCTTAGTTGGTTACCATGTTCCCTTCACCCAGGACCGGTGCAAAGACTTTTGTTGCCCTAGGCAAACCCCTGGGTATGCGCCCCTTGTGTAACCTGTGCGCGTATTGTACACCTCACATGCAACCCACGCGCATGTTATGCACAACCCCCACGTGCACACAGCTAATGCGCGACACGTGCATGCACAGCCTGCTTCTCCGGCACTGAGGGGTTGGTCGCCCAGCTCCTGCCTGCCTCCCGGCCCTACAACCCGGCCTCAGAGTTTACCGGGGGTGGCAGCTGGATTGGGGACAGCAGAGGCACCCCTTGAAGGAGCAGTGGCAGCAAAAGTTGGATGAGGAGCAGGAGAGAGGGCAGCGGAAGCTAGATCAGAGGTGGAGCCACCTAGGGGGCACCTCTTCCACCCCCGATCCAGTGCAGAGCTTATTGCCAAGGCCGCCTAGGGCAGCAAGTTGAAGGGGGCGCCTCGCCTGTGCCATCAAACGCAGAGTTTAGCACCAGTGGTGACAGCAGGGAGGCTTGATCAGGAGCCTTTATATTGGCGCCCTAGGCGACCGCCTGAGCAGCCTAATGGTAGCACCG
This sequence comes from Sphenodon punctatus, assembly GCA_003113815.1. Taxonomy (NCBI): domain Eukaryota; kingdom Metazoa; phylum Chordata; class Lepidosauria; order Sphenodontia; family Sphenodontidae; genus Sphenodon; species Sphenodon punctatus. The sequence continues at coordinate 956,188 of QEPC01009864.1, read as the reverse complement.
GCTCTGCCTTCACCTAGAACGTTGTTTCCTCTGAGCCAGCTTTTGAACCAAGAGTATGGAACTGCTTCTGTCGGAGAAGAGGCTTGATAGTTCAGCCTGGAGAACAGATTCCTGAGAGGGGATAGGACACAGAACTTCACGAAATCATGTGAGGTGCAGAATGAGTCAACAGGGAGCTATTGTTTCCCCTCTCAAATAGTTACTAGCGCCAGGCGACAGTCCTGGAAACTATCTGGCAGCAGATTTAGAACAAAGGAAAAGGAGTCCCTTTTCACTCAACATACAATTCACTTGGGAAACTTGTTGCCAGAGGATTTTGTGAAGGCCGATAGCTGGGTTTAAACAAAAGAGCGCATTCACACGTACACAAAAATGCTGGTATTTCGAAATGCAGTCAATTTCAAAATGCGCTTACATTTGTTCACACCAGCATTTAATTTGCGCATTCAAGCCATTTTAAAGAATGCGCCTTTCACATTCCCACATTCCTGACTAGCCTAGTCAGTATCATGTCGGTTACACAGCGCCTGGCTTCCCGGCTCTCCGCTCCGCTCCTCGGGCAAGCGAGGCGCTGTGTAACTGACATGACACCGACATTCTGACAGGAGGATTTATGCGGGTCATTTCAAACCCGCTCTTGTAAAGGTGGCTTTTGTCAAGCGCTTGTCAATGCACTTAAAAAACAAACGCAAGGACAGTTAAAGAAATGCATAGAGTCTTTCACGCTTCAAGGTAATATGCGGGGAAAAGAAAAAAAGCGCTGGTTTGCTGAATGTGCTCAAAGATTGGGTAAGTTTTTGAAGGCTATCTCCATTAATGGGCACTACTCAAACTGATTGTGGGGGGGACACAATCTGACTGTCAGGAGCTGGGAGTGACTCTGCTATGACCTGTTGGGTACTTCTCCCAAGCAACCAAGTGTGGCCTGGCCACTGTCGGAGACAGGATGCTGGGTTCGATGGACTGTTGGACTGACCCAGTGTGGCACTGTGACCCTTTTCACACAGACACTCTTAACGCCAATAAAATGGGTGTTACATTTTATTATGCATGTTGCAGGGCTGTAGGTGTGCTCTATGGGTGCTCTGCAACATGTATAATAAAGCGTAACACCCATTTTATCAGTGTTGTTTCTGTGTGGAAAAGGGCCTATGTTCTTAATTATTTACTTCAGCATCGTTCTCAATCTGCATTTCCTGCTATCTATAGTTTCTAGGTTGTTAACCCCATCATTAATGATTTCTAGCATCATTGTTTTAAATGTCTGGCATCTATGGTCTTCACCCTCCCAAATTGTTTCTCCCCCCTAGCCACTCCCTCCCAAGTCCCTGCAATCCTCCCTATACCAGCCTTGCATTCACTTAGTCTATACAGCTCTGACATCTTAAATGCCTAAGGGAGGGCCCTGCGTGGCACGGAAACTAGCATACTCGTGCCAACCGACGTTGTCTGAATCAAAGACAAAAATCCCAGGGCAGGAAACGCCGCTGGGAGAGGAATTCGAACTTATGTCTCAGGGGAGAGTGCAGCATGAACGCAGCAGCTGAGACCAACTGACCTTGCCTGGGAACTTTCTTGGGCAGCTTGGCAAAACAAACAGCAAACGGGGGACAAATCAACCGCTCTGAAGGGTTTGTGCTGCCTCTGCAAACAAGAAAGAAGCCATGATAGTGGTGGGATTCAAACCCACCTCTCTGGGGGAAGACAGCCACCCCAACGCGGCACCGTGGGCTGCTCGGCCAACCTAAGGCTTGTCCACAGCCACAGCACCTCATGCTGCGCAGGGCAACCCCGGGAATAAGCTGCTGACTAGCGTTGCCACCGGTGTCAATTTTTAAGGAACGCTTATGAAAAATTCATATTGCAGGACCTGCACTGGTGCCTTAGGTGCCAAGGCAGGCCCTGCAACATGCATTTTTCATAAGCGTTCCTTAAAAATTGCCTTAGGCGCCAAGGCAGGCCCTGCAACGTGCATTTTTGCATACGTTTCTTTAAAAATTGGCATCGGTGGCAACCGTACTGCCGGCTGCCACAGAGGCAAGCCTGCCAACAAAGGAGAGCGGCTGTCAGGAATGGGATTTGAACACAACCCCTGGCGCACGTCATCTGAACACACTATGCAGTGAGTGCTCAGCCTGAGAACCCACATGGCAGGTTCTGAGAACAAGGGCATGACAGACCGTTCCTCACTTCCTGCCATCTGCAAAGACAAAACACACGGGCAGGAAATGCTGACAGGAGCAGGATTCGAACAAATGTCTCCGGGGGTGTGGGTGGAGGAGACAGCTTAAACGCAGCCAGTGTTTTATTTGGGGTGGGGGAATGAATTGCTGGGGGCCCAAGCCTGCCCCAGAAGCTACGCTCCCTGCCCCAAAGCTTGTCAGAGTAGGGAAACAAACCCTATTCTCCAACTAGCAACTAACCTGCCTCTCTTAACAATGGAATAGAAAGCAGGAGTTCTTGTGATTTAATCTCTATAGGATGGCCAGGGCAGGGTGGCCAGATATGCAAATGTATAGCCTTGCAACCTGTATTTCTCATGTGTCCTCTAAAATCTGCATATCTGGCCACCCTGAGGGCCGGGCGGGAGCAGGGAACTTGTGAATGAATCCTGCCTGGGTAAAAGAGAACACCACAAATCCCAAAGAAACTATCCAGTTTCCAACCCCAAAATGGCCAATATTGGCCTTTCGCATTTGGGGGTGCACTGCGCACTTCCATTGGCAACATTTCCAAGGCCTCCGCTTCCATCCCCCCTTGAATTTAATTGCCGGGCCTGTACCCTAGCAAGCCCCGCACAAATTAAGCCCTGAATACAGCACCTTCGACTCCCTGTCCACCCTGACCTTGCTCACAGGCTGCCTTGGAAAATCACACCGCAAACTAGGTACAAAGCCAACATTTCTGAAGGGTAAACACAGCAGGTGCTGTGCCATGGGAGCAACACACTCGATCAGGGGTTGGATTCAAACCCACACCCCTAGGAGAGACTGAAACCAGGCCCATAGGCTGTGAAGGTAGGCGGTTACGACCAACTCACCAGGCCACACTGGAGGAACAGCCAAGGCTGGCTAACTCAAGGAGAGTTCTTGGTCAGGTATGGGGTTTGAACTCCCAGCTCCGAGGAGACAGGATTTTGAAGACAGCACCTTTTAGAAAGTCTCCCTCTCTGACACTTGAAACCAACATGGCAACTACACACTATCTGTCTCTGAACACGTATGGCATTTTCAGAGAACAAGAATGTAACAGGCCACTCCTTGCCTCCTGTCACCCGCAAAGGGTAGATGGGTTGGGGGCTTAAGGGGTGCACTCAGGAAGAGGAGGGTCCAAATCATGGATCTGTCCCCTATCCTTGTGTACATGCTCTCCTTTCTGGTCCCTTCCTCTGAGCTCCGTCTTTCAGTGCTTGCAGGTAGGAACTGGAGCCAGGGGCCACATCCAGAAATGTGAAAGGGGGCAAATTAAAACAAAATTAAAACCCTGGGCCTGAGGTTTGACGCCCCTGATTTAGCCCAGAGTTACTCCGAGGGTTGTGAGGCTAAGGATTATAACCTCCATGCTCCTCTAAACGTCTTCGCTGCTTCTCTCTTGCTGCCCCTCACGCCTGGAACTTCCTCCCTGGGATACGTTCACTCTTCTCCCTCTCCCTCCCAACTTTCAAATCCCTCCTGAAAACCTGCCTCTTCCATCAGGCTTTCCCTAGCTCATCATGAGTGAAACGGCATCCTCTCCCCCTTCTCAACCTCATGAATGCACTCTTGTCTCTCCAAATGTTCGCCCCTCCCTTGTCTCTTAGATTGTAAGCCCCTTGGGGGGTAGGGAACTGTCTAGTAGGATTGATTGTACAGTGCCAGGTACACAGCTGGAACTAGGGGTGGGACTCCAAGGAAACGACTGGTTTCGGTTTCTATCAGTTTCAGTTCTCATGACTTTCGGTTCTCCTATCTGTTTCAGTTCTGTCGATTTTGGGTTTTTTCCATTGAAATGAATGGGGAACAAACCAAAAATCCATACAATAAAAAGCATCTTAAAGACTATATTTATGTCCTTTCTGTTTCAGTATATAAATAAATTTTTATTATATTATTATTATTATTAATAAAGCACTTTGAACTCTGAAAAGTGCTATATTCATAACTATATTCTCATCACATCTTAACCTGAAATGGACGGATCGCATCTGTGCCTGTTGCTATGATGACTGCAATTGATCATGAATGGATCTGTGTGTCCTTTAATGAAAATTCAAAGAAAATGTTCTATACTCACCACAATAGCGGAGCTGTTTAAAAAAAAAAAACCTAGAGAAGCAAAAGACAATCAGGAACCATATATATTACGAGAAGCAAGCCCCTAGGGTGAAGTCTGGTATGATCATGAGAAACTAATCACACAAGTTGTTTTTTCCCCCTATCAATATTTGGGTCTGCTCCACTAAAGAATGACACTTCCATAACATGATTAGTAGGGTTTTCTACAAATACCAGCCAAGCCAATTACGTGCACTTGAGACCTCACATCTTCATGAATGTTAGACCCCTTGTCTCTCCCTCTGTTCCCCTTCCTAAGTCTCTCCCCCAGCTCCTGTCTCTCAGATTGTAAGCCCTAGGGGCAGGGACCCTGTCTATTTTATTACTTTGTAAAGTGCCAGGTACACTGCTGGCGCTATATAAATGTTTGTTAATAATAATAATAATAATAATAATAATAACCTTTATGCATTTTTGCCCCCCTCCCCCATGAGACAATGGGCTAACCCATTGTACAGAGGTCCTAGTCAAAATTTCAGGGATCGGAGGAGTCTGGATTCCTCCGTGGTAGCAGACACCAGTAGTCAAATTTTTCAGCAGGGCTGGCTAATTGAAAGGGCCCGTCATGGGGTAAACGTGTGATACTTCAGAGGGAACTGAGCACCCAGAGATTCCACTGACACTAGCTGGAGATTTGGTTGCTTTGTACTTTGGAAAATAGGACACAAATCAGTGTCCCCCAAAACTAAGGTATGCCAAATGACTCCCTATTTTTAACATATATGAACTTCATAAACTCTGTGAAATGACTCAGTACCTAACCACTGGCCCAGGGCCAGTCTTTGATTAGGCCTCCTTCCAATTCATGAATCTGGCCTGCCGATCTAGAGCCACCCCTCCCCTGAAGTATGGCAAGAGAGAGCTCAAAGGAAGGGAGTGGCACTGGCCTTGATAAACAGTGGGGACAGATAGCAATATGGGCTAGACCCGCCCTATCCTGATTGAACCCCCAACTCTATTTTGGCCTCTAGCACTTAGACTAATTTTCAAAGTAGCCGGTAGGAGGAAAAAAGTTCCTCTTCCTGGATCTTAGGGCAAAATGCTGCAGAAACAAATTACACCACCTTCTGCTGCACTAAAGGAGAGATTAGCTCTCTCGGTTCCAGGACCCCTGACAAACAATGCACTTTGAAAAGCGGGATGCCCTAATTGGCATGTATTCACATGCCTTGCCTTATGCAGATTTGAAGCTGCCCATTGCCTAACTTTGAGAGTGGTTTGAAAGAAAAAATAGTCACAAGGAACTTTCTATAGTCACATGACCAAGGCTTAAACCTTTGCCCTCCCCATCTTCTTTGTAAAGGACTAGGCTTGAGTTACAGGAGGAAGCAAAAATAGTTGCTGCTTTGCTTTCTTTTGGCTTGATTCAGCCACTAGGGGGGGGAAAAACACCTTTGCACATTGCCCAGAAGTTACATAGCTGTTTGCTAGCATGCTGTGCCAGCATTCGTAGTGTGGCCAGAGAGATCAGCATTAGAGCAGCAGCTAGGCTAGGAGCTGGGGTTCTGTTCCTTGGCTTTATTTGTTTGGGTTATTTACAAGATGAGATACGGATCTATTTTGATTTATATCCTGCCTCCAGACCACTTCCACCCCCACACACCCCCAATACAGTCTACCAGTGTCCCTTTTACATGGCCTACACTGGGTAAAACCAGATGTGATTTGGGCACGCTTTGGCCTGGTTTGGCCCAGAACCCGGTGGCACGTGTAACCACCCGCAACCAGATCTTGGTCCGGGATTGCCCCGGGCAGTGTTGGGGCTAGCCCAGGCTGTGACCTCCAGACAACCTCCAAGGTCACAGCTCGGTCCAAGGCCCATCAAAGCAGGCAAGCACACCTCCACGACCAGCAGCCATGACTGCCCATCATGGCGAGGATGGGGTGCAGGGAGCACATCGTTGGTTGTGCTTCCGGTGGTACCCGGGTCGCGAAGCCGGCAGGATGGCTCTCCAGACATGTTCACATCAGGTTGGTACCCTGACCTGGGCCATGTCACCGGGGATTTTGCAGCCTGGGGACAAAATCTTAGGGCAAAATGCTGCAGAAAGAAATTACACCACCGCCTGCTGCACTAAAGGAGAGATTGGCCAAGTCCCCGTTCTGAGCACCCTGATGTATGTAGGACGGCCAGATATGCAAATTGTAGAGGGCACTTATGAGAGGATGCAGGTTGCGGGGCTGCGTTGGCGCCAATGCAGCCCTGCAACCTGCATCCTCTCATACGTGTCCTCCAAAACACATAAATAATGTGACACCTATTATAGACCACAGCATATCCCCGGTAGAGGGAATTTTTGAAGCGGGAAACGAGAAAACGAGAGGCATAACTGCATTGGAATGGGCCCCGGTGCGGATGATGGAATGGGGGCCACTGTAGGAGCCAGGATTTGGGGCTAGATTCCATTTATTATTTCAAGGCTGAGGCCAGATGAAGTAAGCACAGGAATGTTTTGCCCTATGGGGTGGGGTGGGGAGGAAGAGGTGATCTAGTGGTTTACACATGCAGTTTCTGAAATCTCTGGTCCTGAGTCCCGAACCCTGTGTTTGACGTATGACCCTACAGTAAATTATTTCTCTGCTCTGTTTCTTCAGCTGTGACAGGAGCAACCATAGCTTCCTCTCCAGGAGAGCTGGGGGAGCAGGAATCAATGTGGATCCCTCTGAAGAGGAAGCGTGTTGCACATTAGTAACGCACATTTCTTTGGTGTTTCTGCACTGGGGTAAAGACATCCTTGCGTTAGGGGGGGGGGTCCCTGAAGGAAATTGGGGGCATGATCCTAAGGGCACCCCAGTTAAATGGAGAGGGGGGTGTTTCTGGAAAGCAATCTGGACTGCGGCCAACTTGTACAACCCAGATTGGGAAAAGCAGCTTGATGGGGGAGGGCGGGGGGGGGAGAGAGAAAAGGCAGAATCACATGACACTTTTTTGTTTTTTTTTGCAGACGAGATCACATGATCCAGCATTGGGGGGGGGGAGTCACATGCTTTAGGTCAGGAGCTGCTGTTGCAGCTGGAGAGGAGCGGCCACGTGGGGTGAGTCAGCAGGGAGGGGCCAGGCTATAGATAGGGCGGAGGCGAGGGGCTCCCGGTGACCGCTGCACTCGGGATCCAGCTGCTTGGAGGCTTGTCTGGCGCCTTGTCCCAGGTAGGAGGGCGAGCAGCTGCAGCGGCGGGCAGGTTTATTTGGGGCTGGGGGGTTGTCGGTGGGTTGTTTGGGATGGGGAGACTTATCTGGGGGTAAGGAGGTAGCTGTGGGGTGGAGAGGTTGTTGCAGGTGGGCTATGTGGGAGGGGGGTTCAGGGAGAAGGGGGGCTGGGGGTAAGGAGGTAGCTGTGGGGTGGAGAGGTTGTTGCAGGTGGGCTATGTGGGAGGAGGGTTCAGGGAGAAGGGGGGCTGGGGGTAAGGAGGTAGATGTGGGGTGGAGAGGTTGTTGCAGGCGGGCTATATGGGAGGGGGGTTCAGGGAGAAGGGGGGCTGGGGGTAAGGAGGTAGCTGTGGGGTGGAGAGGTTGTTGCAGGCGGGCTATGTGGGAGGAGGGTTCAGGGAGAAGGGGGGCTGGGGGTAAGGAGGTAGCTGTGGGGTGGAGAGGTTGTTGCAGGCGGGCTATGTGGGAGGAGGGTTCAGGGAGAAGGGGGGCTGGGGGTAAGGAGGTAGCTGTGGGGTGGAGAGGTTGTTGCAGGCGGGCTATGTGGGAGGAGGGTTCAGGGAGAAGGGGGGCTGGGGGTAAGGAGGTAGATGTGGGGTGGAGAGGTTGTTGCAGGCGGGCTATGTGGGAGGGGGGTTCAGGGAGAAGGGGGGCTGGGGGTAAGGAGGTAGCTGTGGGGTGGAGAGGTTGTTGCAGGCGGGCTATGTGGGAGGAGGGTTCAGGGAGAAGGGGGGCTGGGGGTAAGGAGGTAGATGTGGGGTGGAGAGGTTGTTGCAGGCGGGCTATGTGGGAGGGGGGTTCAGGGAGAAGGGGGGCTGGGGGTAAGGAGGTAGCTGTGGGGTGGAGAGGTTGTTGCAGGCGGGCTATGTGGGAGGAGGGTTCAGGGAGAAGGGGGGCTGGGGGTAAGGAGGTAGATGTGGGGTGGAGAGGTTGTTGCAGGCGGGCTATGTGGGAGGGGGGTTCAGGGAGAAGGGGGGCTGGGGGTAAGGAGGTAGCTGTGGGGTGGAGAGGTTGTTGCAGGCGGGCTATGTGGGAGGAGGGTTCAGGGAGAAGGGGGGCTGGGGGTAAGGAGGTAGATGTGGGGTGGAGAGGTTGTTGCAGGCGGGCTATGTGGGAGGGGGGTTCAGGGAGAAGGGGGGCTGGGGGTAAGGAGGTAGCTGTGGGGTGGAGAGGTTGTTGCAGGCGGGCTATGTGGGAGGAGGGTTCAGGGAGAAGGGGGGCTGGGGGTAAGGAGGTAGATGTGGGGTGGAGAGGTTGTTGCAGGCGGGCTATGTGGGAGGGGGGTTCAGGGAGAAGGGGGGCTGGGGGTAAGGAGGTAGCTGTGGGGTGGAGAGGTTGTTGCAGGCGGGCTATGTGGGAGGAGGGTTCAGGGAGAAGGGGGGCTGGGGGTAAGGAGGTAGATGTGGGGTGGAGAGGTTGTTGCAGGCGGGCTATGTGGGAGGGGGGTTCAGGGAGAAGGGGGGCTGGGGGTAAGGAGGTAGCTGTGGGGTGGGGGTGGAGAGGTTGTTGCAGGCGGGCTATCTGGGGAGGGTTCAGGGAGGGGGGGGCTGGGGGTCGCTTGTAGGTGAATTATTCGGGGGATGTCTATGGGGCAGAAGGTGCTGGGAGCAGAGGGGCGGGGGAGATTATTTGGGTTGAGGGTGGGGGGTGTTGTAGGCAGGCCATTTGTGTGTGGAGGGGAGAGTGCTTGGAGTCTTCCTCTTTCTCCTGGGCAGAGTCCCTTCCTCTCCCCCCCCAGCTGCAGGCCCCTCTGCCCAAGTGGCTATAGGGACAGAAGCTCCCCATGGGGATGTGGGGGGGGAGAGTGTGGCTGTCTCCCCAGCGGTGGGAGCTGTGCCCAAGTGGGGCAGGGTTTGAAAGAGTTGTTACTTGTCGGGAACGAGTTCAAATTGAATCTCTTGGTAGGAGGAGGCAGAAAAAATTGGGGAGCAGCCGAGGACACCGCCAGTCCCTGGCACGGTGCTGCCTTGCCTAATCCAAGCCCCCAGGCACAGATTTAACCTGGTCAGGCCTGTGTTACCCAATCCAGAGAGTGTGGTCGCTGCATTGGTCCGTAGTGACAGAGGGAGACCAAGTGGTTCACATGGTATCTATTATTGGACCAACTGTTGTTGGGGAAATAAGCTTTCGGGGCCCCCAGGCTTGCTTATTGCCAGCAACAGTTAATCCAATAAAAGATACTCTGTCTTTGGAACCACTTTGTCTCTGTTACCGACCGCAGCGGATCCAGAAAACATACAAGGCTGTTGTGCTCGCTTCCCCCTGCCTTGGCGGGCCCTATGCCAGGGCCATGGTGCGGAAACCATAGATCAAGGGGGAACCTTTTTTCCCCCGTTGCTCACTTCTAAAAATAAGTCCAAGCTGCCTAGGTGTTGCTTGGCAGGAGTGCTTAAACTCCACAGGAAAGGGAGGTTCCTTCCATTGTCCTTGGGAGTGCATGTCCTCCTCGCCGCTCCCTTCAAGAACTCTTGGTGCTTGTGGTTAGGGACTGGATCCAGGGACTGGACAGAGGCCAAATTGTGGGCCATATTTGGCCAACAGACTGGTTTTTGCCACCGCTGATCTTGCTAGCTCCCCATTAAACTGCTGGTAAAAGTGTGTCCCCAGAGGCAGAATGGGGCAGAGATATTTTCTGTAAAGGAGGCCACCTGTGGTGTTGGGAGTGTGTGGGGTAAGCAAGGTGATTTCTAGTGGAGCAGGGGGAGTAAATGCTGCAAGCAGCAGTAAATCTGCAGCTACCATCTCTGGGTGCACGGGTCAGTGCCTCAGTTTTCGGGGGCAGCTCAAGTGAGATTCCAGGAAAGTTGTTAGCTGAAGGCAGGGGGTGGGAAACCTTCTCTTCACCACTTTGAATTTTTTTGGGGGGGGTGCCTCAAAAAAAGGAGGGCCCAGATCATGGCTCTGTCCCATGTCCTGTGTACCTGCCCTCCTCTCTACTCCATCACCCTGAGCTCAGTTTTTCAGTGGCTGAAGGTAGGAACTAGATCCACGGGTCAAATCCAGGAACTGGCAAGAGGCCACATAAAACTTGCTGGGGGCTGCATTTGGCCCCCAGGCCCTGAGTTTCCCTGGTATAAGCGGCTGTGGGGTTACCTTCTGTGCCCTACTTCTGTAACTTTGGGCTAAAATATGTGGGGGAGGCTGGATCTGCTTAACCCATATAAACCCCACCCTAGGACTGCGAGGTAAGAAGAAATACCGCCCCCCCTCCTCCCTGTGGCTGCCACCTGAGAGAATGGTGCAGGATTGTATCCTTGGCGTCGCTCCCATTTACTTTAATGGAGGCTTGTGTCCCCTAATGGTGTGGAAGGGGTGTAATAACTACGCAAGCATCTGTGGCTTTGGACAGGTTGGGGTGGTAACTAAACACACGTGCACCTGAGACATCATGAGTTCATGTATGTATCCTTGTTGCTTCCTGTGTCGTCCTGTCCCCCCCCCCCC